>BDJD01003607.1:0-56480 GCA_002564525.1 Rosa multiflora | reverse complement strand
CTCAAATTTACCCAACTTCCAACTATTAAAACAAGCCCAACACCAACCCATGCAAGAAAGAGAGTTAAACATGGCGAAGGTAAGGGAATCCCAAATCATCCATAAGAAGATAAGGAGATATATTAGGCGGGGGAGAAACATGCCATACCAAGGATGGAGAAAGTAAGCCCATGTTTGTCATTCTATCAGCCACCGTATTTCCTTCCCGAAGAATATGGGAACAATGAAAGGTCATTGCTCTAATACGTGCTAAGCAAGTAAGCCATGCAATTCGTAGCGGCCAAGGTGGAACAAAAGATGAGGATTTGATGCATGCAATTACACTAGTCGAATCACATTCAAGCCAGAGGCATCGCCAACCATACTGGAAGGCATATTCAATCCCAATGATCACACCCATAAGCTCTGCTTAGAAGGTAGATTTGTGTCCCCATCCTTGACAGTAACCGCCAATGTAATGACCATGGGTGTCACGAAACACACCACCACAAGCTACAGGTCCTGGATTACCCTTTGCAAGACCATCAGTATTCAACTTAATCCAAGGAAAAATTGGAGGGTGCCAGAGAACTAACCGCGGCGCTACTCGATTTTTAGGAATAGGCTGAATACCCAACCCAACCAACAACTAAGTGTCAACCAAACCATTCGAATAACTTGGCATGTAAGGAGCAGCAAAGCGAAGCCAAGCCTTGAGCGAGCTGGAAATTCGCATGAGGGAAGGGCGCTTGTCCTCAAATCTAAGCTTATTGCGAGCTTTCCATATAGCCATAAGAGCATAGAGACAACTAGCAAGCCAAATATTTTTCAGTTGGGGAGAGAAAGACTTGCCAATAATGGAGGTAAATAACCCACCAATAGTGCCACTAGTCGGTAAGAAAGTCCCAAAACAGCATGCTAGCCATTGCCAAACATGTTGTGCAAACGAGCAAGTGACAAATAAGTGAGTAGAATCCTCAATATAGCCAAAAGTACAAAGCTGGCAAACAGACACTGTTGGGATACCTCGTTTTTGAAGCTGCACATCAGTAGGTAGTTTATCATAGGAAAGGCGCCATGCCAATAAAGATAACCGTGGTGGAATGAAAGAATGCCAAACCTTAGAAACCCACTCATCTTCGGAAAATGATTGTAGAACTAGATGGTATCCATCAGAAAAAGAGAAAGAACCTGAGCTTGAAGGCTCCCAAATTAATACATCATTTTCTGGTTCAATTGGTAGTGGGATTTGAAGAATTTCAGGAGCCAAAACTGGAAACGAAATTGCAAATTCATTGGGCAAGGTCCATTGCTGATTAGTAATAAAATTTTCCACCGTACTCATCAAACGTTTGGGAAAATTCGGAGCTTGTAATTTTACAATTAAGGGGGCATTCAACCACTTGTCCATCCATAAATTCACCAACTTTCCATCACCAATAAGCCACTTGGAGTTATGGAAAATGAAAGGAAGAGCTGCCTTTAAACCATGCCAAACCGAGGACCTAAAATATCGATATTTCATATTGCAGCAAATAGAAAACCGTTGAGATGCATAGCTGCTCCATATTGAACCCGATGTGAGAGTAGACCAACTAAGAGATATCAGAGCTGCCAAGTTAAGAGACTTGAGATCACGTAGCCCAAGGCCCCCCTGCTTCTTTGGCACACAAACTTGCCGCCAAGAAACGATGACAAGTTTTCTTTTTGATAAATCTCCAGACCAAATAAAGTTTCGAGCACATGTAGACAAGTGTTTCAATAGTGAAGAAGGCCACAAGTACACAGGGAAACTATGAATTAGCAAACTCTGAAATACATCATGAACCAACTGAACACGCCCCGCCATGGACAACAACTTGCCTTGCCAGCCAACAAGACGAGATTTAGCCTTATCAGCAGTTGCTTGAAGGTGTATACGTCGAGGCTTCCCCTTGAATATAGGAACACCCAGATAAGTTAGTGGAGTAGTACCTAACTTGAAGCCCAATAAACGTTTGATAACCCTACGCCGATGAGAATATTTGTCACCAGTATAAAAAGTACTCTTCTCTTTATTTACTATCTGACCTGAAGCAGCACCATACTCGTCCAGAAAGAGTTGCAAACGGTTAAGAGAAAAAATATCCCCTCGACAGAAAATAAAAAGATCATCAGCATAGAGCACATGAGTAATTAGACAACTCCTCGGCATAGAAATAGGTTTGATCTTTCGAGCATCAAAAAGAGAGGACAGTCCTCGACTTAGTGCTTCTTCCGCAATGCAGAACAATAAAGGAGATAGAGGATCCCCTTGTCTTACCCCTCGAGCACAAGAAAAAAAACCTTGTGGCGTCCCATTAATCAAGACTGACAGCTTAGCAGAATTTAAAATAGTCTGAATTAAATTTCTGAATCGTGAGGAGAACCCAAACCTCTCTAAGACCTGAAAAAGGAACTGCCAGTGAAGAGTATCAAATGCTTTGGCAATATCAACTTTAATGCCCACATTACCTCCGTAGATTTTCCTATCCAATAGATTGAAGCCCTCAGAAACAAGGCCAATGCAATCTGCAATACGACGGCCTTTAAGAAAGGCAGTCTGATGAGCTGAAATAATACGTGAAGCTATAGGACCCAAACGATCTGCCATAATTTTTGGAATGATCTTAAATAAAAAATTGGCCAAAGCAATTGGCCTAAACTGAGAGATCATATTCGCCCCTTCTGTCTTTGGAATTAACACAATGAAGTTAGAATTCGCATTTGGATATAACCAATTTTGTTGGAAAAAGAATTGCACAAAGCCAATAACATCATTACCAACAATATCCCAGCAACTTTGGTAAAAGGAGCCGGGAAAACCATCAGGACCAGGAGAACTAGAAGGGTCCATAGAGAAAACAACACGTCGAATCTCTTCTGCAGTGGGAATAGCAACTAAAACTGAATTATCATCCTCAGAAACCATGGAGGGAATGACCTTGCAGAAATCAACTACACCACTTGGAGCAACATCTGAAGCATATAACGATTTATAAAACTCAACAACATGATTAGCAATATCTTGTGGATCAGTAAGAAGATTTCCCCCAACCTGTAAGCAATGCATTGAAGAGCGCCTTGCCTTATTGCGGGCATAAGCATGGAAAAAATTTGAGCATTTATCCCCCTCAGTAAACCATTTTACACGAGCTTTGTCCCTCCAAAAGGCCTCCTGATGCTTAACAGCATTAAGAACATCGGCCTTTACAAGAACTTCAGCCTCAAAGTTAATATCAGTAGAACCATTAGAAGCAATATCTTGTTGAATAGCAGTCAACTTAGCACGGGCCAACTCCAAGTTTCTATGAACATTCCCAAATACAGTGTTGTTCCATTGCTTAAGGCATGACTTCAAGTCCTTTAATTTTTGTAGCATCACATACATGGGACAACCAGCTGGCCTGGTGGTCGACCAACAATTCGCCACCAACTCTTTGAAAGAAGAGTGGAGAAGCGACATAGATTGGAAACGAAAAGGTTTAGGACCCCCTGGTACAGACTTACCGGCTGAAAAAAGTAAACCATTATGATCAGAAACCACTCGGGGAAGAGCTATACAGTTGGTAAATGGCCAAGCCGCAAACCAGCCATCATCACATAAGGAGCGATCAAGCCGTCGTTCCAAGTGCTTTCGACCTCGTCCTTTAGACCATGTAAAGAAAGCCCCTGAAGTATCAAGATGAGTGAAATGACATCGTTCTGTGGCAATGCGAAAATCCTCACAAGATGAACGCGCAGGGAGACTACCATTCATGGCCTCATGAGCCCCCAATACTGCATTAAAGTCTCCTATTGCCATCCAAGGAATGGTGGTCTGTTGACGAAGAAGTAATAAATCCGACCATAATTTGCGACGTTTGAGTGCAGTTGTAGCCGCGTAGACACAAGATAGTTGAGTAAGAGTGCCTTCCAAAGTAATCTGAATAGTAATGTGTTGATCTGCAGAGAACACTAGTGTAGGAGAAGAGATATGTAAAGAACCAAGAAGCCAGATATTTGGAAGAAGAGTACCTCTATCATTTACCGAAATTAGTCGTAGATTCAAGGAAGCCCAGTAAGCAGCAGGAACAGAGTCAAAAGGAATCATTGGCTCTGAAATGCAAACCAAATCTGGGTGATATTTAGAACAAAAATTTGATAATTCTGCACGGGTATCAGAGTTGCCAATACCACGAATATTCCAATAAAGGAGCTTCATCTAAGACGGAGGGGCTTGTTTCGAACCCTTGATGGGTATGGAGTTATACGATCTGGAGAAGCGTTAGCGGTTTTTCGTTTTTTTTTCTCCAACTTCTTTTGTGATTTAGTGAGAACTGGAATAAACCCATCAATATCCTCACCATTAACAAATCTTGCAACCGCATCAATTTCTGAAGCCACATGAGATTTGACAAAACCAGGAAGTGGACCCAGGCTTGGTGGAGCACTAGAAGGAGCCTCTCTGATCAAACCTTCAACCCTCTCCTCCTCAAAAATATTCCCCCAGGTACGAGTAGGTGAATCACTAATATCTGTGTCCGAAGCCTCCGATGCATCATTAGAGGCTAGGTTAGAATTATTCTCCTCCATTACCCTTTGAGCTTGTTCCTCCATAACCTCTGTCGCTGCTTCCTCCAAAACAGTATTTACAAGAGCCACAACAACATCACTTTGGATGGGAGCCTGAATTGAAGTCTCATTAGGTGAAGCCACTTGATCATTTCCGGAATGGAGAGCTTGATCACCTGCCAAAGGTTGCTCTATGGCATTCAAAGTAACAACATTACCGTCAATATCGTTAATGGCCTGTGCGTCAGAGAAGCTAGCCTCTTGAACATGGGTTTCCTGCACTTTATTCTTTATACGATATTCTTGACGAACCTCTTTACGCTTCGCAGGAACCTCCTTGGACTTTAGTTGCCTGCAATTATTCCTTTCGTACCCTATCAAACCACAATGCGAGCACTGAGGAGGTAGGTTTTCATACTCAATACCTACTGGAAAACAAAGGTGTTCTCTTTCAACCATAATGGATGTAGGAAGAGCACCCAACAGATCAACATCCACCAACACTCTAGCATAATATCCATATCGTTGTTCTTTAGTTGCCGCATCCAATTGCAACGGGGTGCCCACTCCCCGAGCAATTTCTAGAATGTGTTGTTGGTGCCAATACTCTTGACTAAGGCCTGAAATACGTACCCAGATTTGTGCATGCGTTTGGGGAAGCACATCACCAGGCCTGAAATCAGGTTTCCATTGAGACAGACGAAAAATTCCAGATTCGAGAGTGCAAGTCCCACCGCCCCAAACTTTGCGCATGTCTGCTTCAGAGTTGAAGTGAATGTCAAAATACCCTTTGCCAATGGGGACCAGACGCCACGGACCCAACGGACGCCAAAGAGTATGCAGAGAAGCCTTGAGAGTTTCAGTTTTCAATGGAATAGTGCCCTTACGGAGTAGCAATCGACCGATCAAATTATTTCGGCAGGCTGCTAATTGATCTTGATAGATCCGCTCATTGATCTTCACATAAACCGTGTCTCCACGAATTGTTGGCGCTGGAAGTTGGCTGATAGGAACTTGGGTTTCCTCTGAACCTGCAACAATGGATGCAAAGGTCTTTGCTTTGTGAGTTTTCTGTTCAGATGTAGAAGAAGGAGATCTCGTGTCAGAGAATTGCTGAAGAAAACCCCACGGGCATGCTGGAGGAGGCTCGCCCATGGCAGTGGCCTGGTAAGAGACGGCCCCAATCCTTCCGTTTAGGGTTTCAGTTGCCTTCAGGAACTTCTATTGCTTCATCTCCTATTATCTGTTCTGATGCAACACCCTCTATTCCCTCTTCTGATGCAACTCCCTATATTCCCCTGTCAGATGCAACGGTCTCTAATGCTTCTGTAATTGTGGGGGATCATGTTGTTTCTGGTATTAGTACCAGTTCAAGCTCTCGCCCCGCTCTTGATTGTGTTGGGCAACGAGATGCTCCATTCGTCTCTAGTAATGCCTTTTCTGCCTATAGCGGAAGTGGATTGGGACATTGTGCCTTCTCCACTTAATACTGCAACTCCCAATGTGTCTCGCCTAGCTGCTCTTGCTAAGGGAAAAAATATTGATGCTTTACCTTTGGCTGAATGGTCCAACTCTAGGGGAAAAAAAAACGAGGTAAAAAACTCTTATGGAGGCAAGATTGTTAATGCCCAGGCATCTCCCATTGCTTCTACTCGATGATTAATTTTGGTCGTTGGAATGTTCGCGGTCTCAATGACCCTTCAAAGCATTTGGAAGTGTTGAATCTTGTTTCTATTCATCACCTTGATCTTTTGTGTCTAGTGGAAACGCGTGTAAGGAATGTAAGCGCTGACTCAGTAATCTGGATTTTTTGGAACTCAACCTAAATTTCTCTTGACAAATTGGATGCTTCTAGTCAGGTTGTTCACTGCAAGCTTAGACTTTTAGATCTTCATCGATGTCTTTGCCTCTTTCGTCTATGGTTCGAACGATGACTCAACTAGGAGAGAGATTTGGCATAGCGTGGAGAACCTTGCTGGCGTCTGTACTAGTAGTTATTAGTGACTTTAATGTTACTAGAAGATGTGAGGAAACTGTTGGTGGCAATAATCGTTTTAGTACTGCTATGGATGAGTTCAACTCGTCTTCATAATTCTGAGCTTAATGATCTTAACTACTCTGTTCTTCAACGAGAAGAAAGCACAAGATGATGCGGGTAATGCTTAGGTAAGCAAAATGTGCTTAGACATGTTTCTATTGTAATTAAGGTAACCCTACTAGAAGATGATAAGAATATGCAACGCTGGGAATGCAATGATTCTTAGAGAAATATACAAGCATTATTCCTACTTTAATTAGTAGAAGTTCAGGGCACACACAACGCGACCTATTTAATCCAATTGATCGTAAGAACATAGAGCCTACACAACACTTTCACTTCATACTTATTGGCAAGACGATGTGTTATCCGAACCTTCCTACAAATAAATAAAAAGATGTAAGTTTAATATCCATACTGCACACCTCGTAATATTGAAAAACCAGAAAGAGTGGGGAGTAAAAAAATATTTAAAACTTACCGTTTGATCCTCATAGTCATTCCTCTTCCTCTTCCTCTTCCTCTTCCGCTTTACCCTTTCTGGTTTCGAATGACTTAGGAGCATACCTTCAGGAGAAATTGTCAACATGACAGGGCAGCCAGTTATGGTTAATGTGTCTAAGGATGGCAAGGTGACACTGCAATCGCTCCCACAAAATCTTTGCAGACTTGGTAAATCAGAAAGTTCTAAATGTTGCAACCGGCTGAAAGATACATCATTTCCTGCATCATCATCGTTACTAAATGCCACTATTTCCATCAGTCTTGAGCAATCTTTGACTTCCATGTTTTTTAGTAGCACAAAACTCTTGGCCATTGAGTAAGTTATCAAATATTCCAGTCCATGGGAGCGAGCTACTTTCAGTGTTGCTAAATTCTGAAAGGTTATGGCAGATGATCGACCTTAGACTCTTCAACTTCCCACAAAGCCACACATCTAGAATTTTTAGGTTAGGAAAAATTGGGTTTGCTGATTGGGAGTTCTGCTTCCCTAGATGCATCAGCATGGCCATTCTTATAGCTCCAGGGATCTTAAATGGGAGCAGGATTCCAACTGCATGTAGTTCTGCACTAGTATTTCTTTCATTGATAAATATTTCTTTTGTAGGGCCAGAAAGTTCAAGCTTTTCAAGATTCACTAATTTCGCAAGGAAAGCAGCTGGCCAGGATTTTGCGGAATAATACACAAGATATATGAGTCTGCTAAAAAAGATTGCTGGGAGTAGACCACACCAAATCTCTACGTCAGCATCTATCCCTAAGGTCAAGTTTTCCAAGGTGGGGAATGAATCCTGTAATAAGTTATCAACACAGTGTAAGATAATTTAGTCAATTTGTTCCCTCTGAGCTGCAGTTGAGAGATTCAACTCAAAATAGACTTGATGCACAGTAGTTGAACTAACTTGCTATTAGAGAAATTTTATTTAAGAAGAATAGAAGATTGGATAAAGTGTTCTTACCTTAGCAATTATATGTCCCAACTCAAGTTTTTCCTGACTAGAAATTCCTGAGGCAAAAATCTCCATATTATGACATCTCACAAATTTAAGATCTTTAAGTAATGGCCACCTGCAAGAATGCATTCCTGGGTAGAAACTCCTAAGCTTGAGCAGATCTCTAAATACCACAGATGTTACTTTTGGGAACACAAACTCAGCCACTGTTTCTAGTCCTTCCTCAGCAATGATTTCCACTAGACCACAATTATCCACACTCAGCATCCTCAGCTGTTTAAGACCTCTGGCCACTGAGGTTGGAAACATACTTTTCAAACTCTGACATGAATCGATGTCTACTAAATCCAGATTTTGACAGAACTAAAATATTTTCGACGGAGTGGTTGATGTGTCAAATGTTTCTCTAATGTTGATTCCTCCAACTTCAAAAACCACTTGTAGCGACTTGCAATGCCATATCTCCAGAGTGTCTAGAGCAGTCAGCCTTCGCATAATACTAGTCCCAAAGATATGTATTAAACTGTGGCATCTGTACATGCTAACTTTTCGGAGTCTGATAAAAGATTCTGGAGCAAGTTGGTTGCGCCATATTGTCACCAACATAGGTATATCATAGAGGATCAATCTCTCCAAGCTTGGAAGTCCCACCTGCACATAATATTTGGATATATATAAAATACATGAAGGACTAGTCAAGAAATTAACCTTTTTCACTGAAGTGGAAACATTAGATACATATTGCACAGAAAGAAAGACAAATACAACAAACAGATAAGAGGTACAATGTATTCACCTTACTGTCAAAAGAAAGTATTCCATACAAGTCTCAAGATCCTTCTTCGAGTCCCTTTCTTCCCTGATCCTAGGATCATAGATGAAGCTCTCCATTTTAGCACAATCTTCTAAATGCAATGTCTCCAAGGACTGAAGTTCAATATAACTTCCTGAGCAAAATCTTGTGAGGTTTGGTAGATGGTTTAACTTATAAAAGATGTTTTCCATATATTGTGCACCAGATTCTTTTGATGATACTACCTCTTTCATGATTAGACAACTGGATATCTCAAGATATTTAAGTTGCACAAGACTTTCGGCCATGGAAGATGAAAACAAGAATCCGAAACTATCACATCCATGCACAATCAAGGTTGTTAAGTTGGACATTACAACCTGCAGTACAGAATTCAGGCTAAGGAAATGAGAATAGGTACATCAATGTTATTAGTTGCAGAATTCATTTTCCGAATATGTAGAGATTGTGACTATGGGAGTAACTATGATCTTTTTGCTTCTAACAAAAAAAAAAAACCATTAATTCAAGAAAAGGGAAGTTCAGAAGAAAAAATAGTATTATGGTCTTCTGTAGAATGACCAAAAAAGTGCTATAACATCCTAGTGATCGATGAAAGATAACTGAGATTCATTTTCTTTTTTGGTCGAAAAACTGATGATGATAAACCATACTCTAGTAATGAAACCAAATCAAAATGAAATGTACATACCTCTCTCATTGTTGTAGTTACAATAGGTGTCCCACCCTATGATGCACGGAAACGCGAAAATGCTCGCGTTTCCCGTTTCGGAAGCGGAAACGGGTATACTGATGCTCCCTCCTGATAGGACCCTGCTACTTTCTTCTCTCTTTGTTATTACCATTTCTTTTTCTTCCTCCATTTATTTTATTTTATTTGTTTTCTCTATTTATTTTGCAAAAGCTTGAGCCTTTGGCTATGGGGGAGTGGTTTGTTTGTTTGTTTGTTTCTCCTCTCTTTAAACAAAGACAAAGAGATAGCTCAGAGGGCTTGGAGCTCAGCCAATGAGGGAGCTAAGAAAATGAGCAGCAACTAAATAAAAGTTGAGGGCTTTACTATTGTTATTACCTTTTACTTGATGAAAATGCAGCTGAATTTTAGCTTCTAATCGACATTAAGAGGATAAACTTAAAACTGAACATGTACCGTACAGTACCTAGTTGCTTACCAAGAGCAATTCTATTTTATTCTTTAAAGCATAGCCCTACTCTAAAATGATAATTAGACTGTAATGATTGTTGTCCAGGAACCTCAAAGCAGAAATTCCCCTCTTGTTAGTGCTACTCTCTTATTGCATACCAGTACAGGAGATCATTCTTCCAAATATACTTACAGGTTACAGCTTTAGATTTATTCTCTCAGACATTCTCATAATATCTGAGTAGATCCTATCACCTCCAATCTGTGCACCAGTGGCTCCGGCAGCAATGCATAGGATATCTTCGATTAATGCCACATTTCCCATGATGTCAACATGTGAACCACTCTCCGTACCCCTTCCCTCAATAAAACTACCAGGTCGCTTGTGCTGGTACTCCCTTATGTAGGTAGCAATACCGGATGGGTTGAACCTGGTTCTTCCTCTCCACCCTTTGGTGCACATGTATCCAGCACTCAATACAGGCACGGTATCATCACCATCAACAAAATGTGCTCCATTTTTAAGGCAGCTGCCTGTCTCTCCATCTGCTGAGCTATCAATGCGGAATGGGATGTTCTTGCACTTGTCAGAAGGAGATGTCTTGTATATGTATGATCTTTCAGTTGGGAGTCCAACACCATATAAACAGTATATTTCCAAATCTGGAGCAATGGGTAACCTAAAACAGGTACAAAGTTACACAGTGAGGTTTTATGGAACCAAAAAGATAATAAGGTATTAAAACTCGTGCATTCCCTGAAGCAATAGTTGCATTAGCACTTGTGCTTCGTTTTGAATCTTGATAACAAATTTGGAAGTAGGACCATAAACATATCAAATAAAAGATCATTTGGAAGCAGAAATGTGGTTCCTGAAAGGAAGAGAAAAGATTTTGTGACATTAAAGGGACTATTATTATGAGTTAGAAAATAAGATGTCGGAATTTACATATAAATACTTATGAGTTATGACTATGCATAGGCTTTTGAAAAAAATAGAAAAATGAAATAAGATTACATAGATAAGACAGATATCTATGTTAAAGAAAGAAGAAGACACAACTCAAAGCTTTTTAGGAAGCAAAATTCTCTAGAACAGTGTGGAAAGATATTTCTGCATGCTTACTTGGTCTCGAGTGGATTGGACCAGTACTTGTAATGGTCATATTTAGGATTATCAAGATTATCAGCTATCCCATGAGAGAAGTGAGCCTCAGCCCGTTGCATCATTTTTGGTGCCACAAAGCGTAGCAGATCAAAAAGGGTTTGAACTGTGTAAGCCTTATTTTCTGCAATTTTTCTTATGCTTTCCCTGCTTACCTCATCATATTCAGTCCACACCTCTCCACATGATGAGTTCAAATTGGTAGGAGAATCCCTGTAAAGAAGTTCCTGCTCAGTTGTTAAACAAATTATTAATATCATCATTATGAAAGAAGATCATCATTCTAATACATATAGAATGAAATGATATATCAGAAAGCTTTTTGTATTGAATTAGGAATAATTTAGCATTCACCAAGAATACGATGTATTTTGATTTTTATGTTGTTTCTGGTCTAAGGATCTTTGTCTTTCCATGTGTTAAAATAAATATTTGAGAAAGCATACAGCTATCAGTATCAAGTTCTGTGATGGACATGCATATTCCCTTTTTTCACTGGAAATTCATTAAAACTGATAAACAAGTCTTTAGAAAAAAAATTTCTTGATAAAGAATATGCATAATATGGTCTTTCTACTAGTGTGAAGTGTTGAAATCAAATATACTCCGTTTCTTTCTCAGGAAACGCCGAATCAGTAACAATATTGGAAAATAAATGAGAATTTCTACTGGGACTTTCAAACTATAGACCTCCCTTAATTTTAATCCAATAAAGATATGGTAAAGGTTTTCTAAAGACAATAAGGAAACAAAGGATGTACTAGTACCCACTAACTATAACAAGGTTACTATAAGAGGATTCTTTGGATGCGACCGCAATGCTGAATCAATTCTAACTAACTTTTTACAACAGAGTTCCAAGAGTCCTGTATTATCAGTTGGGATAGAGGGAATGAACAAGAAGAATACAGATTGATTTTGTTTCCACAGAATAAGTTACTTAAATCATTTGTGAGAAAGGGCAGGGAGGTTCAATTCTCATGAGGCATCTGAACTCTGAATATAACTCCGAGACTTCAGAAAAGGCAACTGATCACATCAACTAACGAGAAATGCTACTATTAGCAGGGTTCTTTGGAAGAGATTATCATGCCAATTCTTTGAAAGAATGCATTGTTAGAAGCTTCACTAGAATAGTTTTTGTCAAACTTGCATCACCTTATTTGTGTTGAGTACTATAGCTGTAATTCCTTTGCGGCTACGTTATTAGTTTCATACTTACAAAAAATCAAGAGTACCTTTATATCATGACCAGGAAGCTCTGAAGAGGGTAATTCTGATGATTCCTTGCCAAATGAGATTATTCTTCCATACTTCATAGGTTCTTTTACTTGGAAAATTATATTCTTATTGCTGTCGTTGTAATTGGTATCACCAGCAGTGGAATGCAGATATTTCTTCTTTGTCAGGTCACAGCTATGCCCGTCTTCAGGAGACCACTCCAAGTTGCCCCAAATGGTTTCTCCACCTTTTGGCAACAAGGAAATCAAGGAATCCCAGCTCCGAGATACCCGCATGACATGTTCAAAGGTTTGAAGCCCAAGAATTTCAGAATCTAAAACAACAGGAGCCATAGCTCTGAAAGGGCCAAGTCAAATTCATCATGCATTGGTCATATATCAAACTTTTAATTGCTGCAGATATCACTTAAATCACATATAACTATATAAGAGTACTAAATAATAATGTCCTTCTTGTGCAACCCAATTCTCAATATCAGAATGCAAACACACATGAGAAATTGAACACATAGACAAACCTGATGTAAGCAACATCTTTACCCTCAGCAGAAAATATATTACTAACTGCTCTTGGAACACCAAGAAATGCTGGACCGATATTCATGATTGCTTTGATGTGCGTGGCACACCAACTTGGACCACCACCACCTCCCATAGGAGGAGGTGACTCGACCCATTTCATGAAGTGGAGAAAATAAATAGCCCCCATAGAATGAGGCACCACGACCACTTTCTTATGGCCATTGATTGCATACATAAGCTCAATTTTACTCTTCAACCTACTAAGAGCTTGGTCCCGAATCTGCCCCCATTAGAAAATATATTAGTGGGCCAGCTTAGACAAGTGGTCTTATAAGACTCATGCTTGCTAAGAGCCTAAGACAGAGCATATACAGACTGTATAAATGCATTGTAAGACATATTTGGAGACCACAAGACAATGACTCGTTGTTGTATATGGTCTCTTGAGAAAACTTTTCAGCATGGAACTAATTTAACGCATGGAACAGCAATTAACTCATTAGACACATGCTTTGGAGTTCTGAAAGCAAATAAGCCATTGAAAATACACAAAAATGAAAGATAATAGAAATCTATGAGCCATTATTATCAACAGTACAAAGTATACTGAGAATAAATCAAATAAGATTCGTCCAACTTATGAATCACTGCTAAGGAGAGCCTCATACATGGAAAAACCAACAAACAATAGTGTGATTCAGGTTATATTGTTGTACAACAAATCGGTGACATAGAGCAGCAGGTAAAGAACTTTACCTCAGTGTTCTGGAAAGAAAGCCTCCAATCATAGGCAGCCATATGCATGTTCTTCCCTTCATAACCAATTTTTGCCAAATTCTTAATGAGGACAGCCCAAACAAAGTAGCCAGGAGCAAAATAGTCAGCTGCAGCGAGTCCCCGAACTGCTCTGACTCGAATTCCTGGAGGGTCCAGCCCTGTTTCATTGTCCAGTGATAGGTGCTCCAACAAACACATAGGCCTAGAATTATAAACACACAATCCAGATTCACAACCTTCACAGTTCATTAATATTAATCTCTTACGGACTTTAACACTTTATTCAAACATGAAAATGCAAGCAAACCTTTTGAAGATCTCTGAGAAACTACCACCCCAAAGTCGCTTCCTAAAAAGACCTTCAGCACAAGGCCTGCCCTCCCAGAGCTCTAGGCCACCGGTTACAATGCCAGGGACCATGACAACTGGGTGAAGGAGGCTTACACCTTCGCGCCTAAGCCTTGTTCCAGGTGATTCTGGCACCTGAAAACCAGTCAATGCAGTTGGCAAGGTGTTGTACAAAAACAAGAGAAGCCACCAAGTTGTACACATGGACCCAATTATCCAACAACAGTTATGTATGCATCTCCATTCCCTCGGTTGCCTCTTGTAGGCCACCGGTTACAATGCCAGGGACCATGACAACTGGGTGAAGGAGGCTTACACCTTCGCGCCTAAGCCTTGTTCCAGGTGATTCTGGCACCTGAAAACCAGTCAATGCAGTTGGCAAGGTGTTGTACAAAAACAAAAGAAGCCACCAAGTTGTACACATGGACCCAATTATCCAACAACAGTTATGTATGCATCTCCATTCCCTCGGTTGCCTCTTGTTCTTGTTCTTAATCCTCTGTTTCTCTTTCACTTCATTTTCGAACTTCGGAGTTTCAGCACCCTCGTCCTTGGCTGTTTCAAAGGACTGAAAGCACAATGTCGAAAACCTCACAGGCTGAACATAGCACAGCTTGCGAAGCCGAAGAATTGAAGCAGCCATGAGTGACCAAGATGACGGAGAAGGTTCACCACAATGAACAAGAACAAGAGCAACCCATTAAGGGAAATCGAGAGACTGAGCCATGTTGTGGTGGATTATAGCCTCTAGTGCAGTGCATTAGACCACGTGGTGGAGAAGAAGACATGGGCAGCAGAAACAAACAATGGGAAGAAAATGCACTTGGGTTTTGCAGACCAAATGGGGCAATGTGGTGAATCCAATAACGCACACCTAGTTCCTCAAAGCTTTCTCCAAAGACACTTGTCCTGGCCTTTACATGCAAAACTTTATCAGGTGGCGCCATGGCGGTTTCTACAATTTGGTTTACACGTGGATGGCTTTTTTGGTCTTTTGCGCACCTCTGTTGCCCACGAAAAGAGGTCAGGGGAAAGCCCCTTTTTCTGGTTTTGGCATCGGAAATGTGGCGACTCCCGAGGTGGGTAACGACAGAGGAAAACAGAAGGAATCCAAAGGAAGCATGGGTTAGCCATTAGTGTTACACCCAAAATCAAGGGGAAGAAAAGCAGTAAAGCACACACTACGAGAAACACAGATACCAAAATAGTGTGTATGAGGATTGACGAGTCCATGGACCAAGTAAATGTGGTGGTGGTGGTGCCAGAATGAATTGCACGATGAAATTAATCACGAAAGATTAAGCAGATCGATAGTCACTTTGCATGTAGAAATTGAGAGAGGGGCAGAGGGGAGGAGGGCACAGTGTTCAAGGAGATTGGACCTGAGTGAGTATATTCTTCTTTGTACTATTCTCTTCTCTCTTTTGGTCTGCATTCCGGGTTCGCCGGCTTGCAGTCCGTGACTCCATGCAGTAGGGGTGTGTTGCAATCATTTCTTTGAGGCAAGGAATGGAGGGCTCCTACCCATTAGATCAATACTGTACTGAACTCGAAGGAGTTGATATGTTTGATCGTCTTAAAGTACTGTTTGCTCCTTACAAACCCGTAAGGATGATCGATGGAGTTGGGTTCTACTGAATCCGACGTTTACTAGTCCCAACTGTTACCAGATAGAGGAATGCTAGCAACCTTCTCCTCAAATCTTTCCATTTCTACCTTTCTCATTCATTACATGTCACGTGTATTACACTATCTAAAAAATTCAAATAATTAATACAATTAAAAGATAAGTTAGAAAAACAAAAGAATCGAATTTTTTTTTTTATATTAAGAAATGAAAAAGAGTTAGATAAACAAAAGAGTCGAGTTTTTTTTTTTATATTAATAGAAAGCATTTAATAAGGTCAAACATAAATAAGGGCAAAACATGGGATAAAATTAGTTATCTTTTCAAGGTAGTAAATACATAGATTGTAATCATAAATGAATCCACATGGCACAAGATGAGTGGGGAAGGTAGAAAGGGAAAGGCTGGAGGGGAAAATTGCTAGTATTCCTCTACCAGATATTGGATATATTGTGTACGATTACATTGGAGGGAGTCCAGAGCCTGTCGCCACTAATGCTTATTCTAAGAATTAAAGTCCGTTAATTTAGAAGATGTCTTTTTTATTTTTCAATTTAGAAGATGTCTTAAATTACAGAATTATAAGAAATATCACCAATGGTCACTGAGTTATGACTTATTCGACACTTAGCTCACTGTATTTTCAACAATATCACTTAACTCACTCAGTTTTACATCCGTCTTTCACTTAACTCACTGCCGTTAATTCTACTGCTAGAAACCATTAAAATTGAGGGTATATTTGTCAAAACACTTAAAAATCATTTTTAACTTAAAAAAAAACTACATTTATTAGACTTTTTTTCAATTTTTTTAAATTTCAGAAATTTCTAATAAAAAATGATTTTTTTAACTTAAATATAATTTGAAAAAATAATTAATTTTTTTTATATATTGTTGAAAATACAGTGAGTTAAATGTCGAATAAGTCATAACTCAGTGATCATTGGTGATGTTTTCCGTAATAATAATAATGATAGAATTCGTAAACATTAAAGTATTAAACATTATGTAGAAAGAAATGTTCAAGAAGATTCATGAACGGCTCGATCATGATTTGCAGGGTTGGCAATCAAAGGTTGTTGTCTGAGGTAGGTAAAACAGTGTTGGTAAAAGCCGCCGCTCAGGCTAGCCTATCCTACACTTTGTCTGTTTTCAGGCTCTTTCAAAAGGTATTTGTCGTACTTATTTACTATATACGAAAGTTGAGTTTCACTGCTCTACTGTTCTTAAGGCAACAGTAAGGACCAGTTCGTAGGGCTCAGGAACAGTTTGTAGGGTTGGAAAAGACCGTTCTGCCCTCCTTTGAGATTTATTTGTTCCGTTGTGTATCGATCTGATCTTCTTCTCTCTTCTAGAGCCGTCTACTTTAATCCCTCACACGTGAGTAAATCCATCTCTTTTTCTTTCTTTTTTTTGGTCAATGGAAAATATGTATTAGATGGTCCAACTGATACATCCAAATACAAGAGGTACAAAAGACCCAGCATCAAGAGGCACATAGGCCCTAGCAACATTCCGTAATAATAATAATGATAGAATTCGTAAACATTAAAGTATTAAACATTATGTAGAAAGAAATGTTCAAGAAGATTCATGAACGGCTCGATCATGATTTGCAGGGTTGGCAATCAAAGGTTGTTGTCTGAGGTAGGTAAAACAGTGTTGGTAAAAGCCGCCGCTCAGGCTAGCCTATCCTACACTTTGTCTGTTTTCAGGCTCTTTCAAAAGGTATTTGTCGTACTTATTTACTATATACGAAAGTTGAGTTTCACTGCTCTACTGTTCTTAAGGCAACAGTAAGGACCAGTTCGTAGGGCTCAGGAACAGTTTGTAGGGTTGGAAAAGACCGTTCTGCCCTCCTTTGAGATTTATTTGTTCCGTTGTGTATCGATCTGATCTTCTTCTCTCTTCTAGAGCCGTCTACTTTAATCCCTCACACGTGAGTAAATCCATCTCTTTTTCTTTCTTTTTTTTTGGTCAATGGAAAATATGTATTAGATGGTCCAACTGATACATCCAAATACAAGAGGTACAAAAGACCCCAGCATCAAGAGGCACATAGGCCCTAGCAACAAGAGGCACACAGGCCCAGCAATAGAGGCACACAGGCCCAGCAATAGAGGCACTTAGACCCAGCATAAACAAAATACAACCCATAATGGGTGTGGCCAAATTACAAGTCAGAAGCCCAAAGGTAAAAGAAAGAAACCCTAAACTTTCTAACAGCCAGCCACATCTTCATCAGCCGCATAGTCTTCCTGCTGCAGTAATCACGTTGTTGCTTGACATCAATTCATCGCCGCAGCATCAGATCGTACCACCTTCTCCACCGGTTGTGACACATGCCGAGCTCAAGAACCCCCAATAGAAACCGAGTAACTGAAGAGGGAGTGATTACCAAGGTAATCTAGACACCCTTTGTTGAGATAACAAAATCCACCAACGGGTGAAAATTTGTTTAGAGGTGGTGGAGCGTGGAGCCGATCTGAAAGCTAAATTGGTCAAACCTGTCAAACAAAAACTATAACAAAGGATGAGGAAGATCTGTGCTAAAAAGTTGATGAAGAGTTGATGTGAGATAGGATTTGGGTTGTGGTGATCGAGTAAAAAGGTGGAGAGGTGATGTGGTTGGTGAGAGTGAAAGTGAGAGTGAGAGTGAGAGTGAGAGCTCGCCCAGTCATGGCAAAGCTCATGATGGCAGCAGCAAAAGATGGGTAGATGGAGAACTTGAAGGAAATAGAGGGAAGAGAAAGAGAAGGAAAATGAAGGAAATGGGCAGATCTAGTCAAGAAAAATGCTGGGTGGAAGGAGTGGAGATGTAGATAAAAGTAGTGGTGGTGGAAACAAAGGTGATGGTGAGACTCTCAAAATGATGGCTGATTTGAGAAAATTTCTAGAGAAAAGGAGGACCATCTCTCTCTAGAAACTTTCCCTGAGACTGGGGCAAATTGCAGTTTACTCCCCACTCGTTGGCGGTAAATCCATCTCAAAACCTAAAAATCACTACAAAAAGGAGCAACTCAAAGAGTAGCAAAACATAGTTGAGTCAAAATCCAACTCACAAAGAACTGTGTTGACGACCGTGACTTCCAAAACAGAGCCGACCAAGAAGTTGGTTTTCTCAGACAAGCACAAAGCCACCATCTTTGCTGCAGAACCAAGGTTAGCAATTGAATTTTCAGGGTATTGACTTTTCGAGATGATCGGTTTTAGCACTCGATAAAAACTATTTTTTTTTTTCCCTCCGGATTTTCATGTTCGCCCAATACAGAGAAAGAGGCGACACGAAAGAAAGGGAGAAGAGAACGGGGAAGAAGGAAGAGAAAGAGAAGAGACAGACCATAAGCTCTTGATTAACACAACACAAGTGGAAGATATTTGTGGCTTTTTGAGAATTTGATTTGAAATTTCTTCTGGGTTGTATATTTGATTGATCAAGGATTGGATTTGAAATTTTTTATGGGTTTGTTATAATGTTATTTAACAAGAAACAACTAGAAAAGCTGGAGGGGCATATTCGAAATAAGGAATCACAACGTGCCGCTCACAACTCTCCCACCTCCATGATCAAATTAGTTAGAAAATGGCTTTGAAGATCTGACGCCCCAAAAAAATTGAACATAAAAAGCGGCTTTGACAGTTTGATGCATGTTATTAAATTGAAGATTAATGAGGATTAGATTCTGAAGGGCGTTGCTGTAAGAGGTGTGGTGTTGAACCGTTCTGTTGTTTAGCTTCGCGTTATTTGATGCATGGCATATAATCTTGCTCTTTAATTCATTCTGTTACTTTTTGTGATACAAGCTTTTTGTTAAAGGTTTAGGCTTTTTCTATAGTTGTAGACCACTTTGATTGAAGTAAAAGTTTTGATCCATTATTTGTGCCTTGGTAATTTTCAAACGGGATAGTTGGTCATTGCCCTCCAAACAGCATGTTAGTTTACAGGCCACACAATTAGAATGTGTTCTTCCTTCCTTATTTTTGTGAATGCTATTCATGTATAAATCTCTACATAAGCAATCTACCTAGGAGGCCGAATACATTGTGTTCAGATGTGATTTTATTTTAGTATTAACCAGTATGATTTTATTTTATATTCATCTTATTCATTATTCAGTCAACAAACCAACTTAAGAGGTCGTAT
This sequence comes from Rosa multiflora, assembly GCA_002564525.1. Lineage (NCBI taxonomy): Eukaryota > Viridiplantae > Streptophyta > Magnoliopsida > Rosales > Rosaceae > Rosa > Rosa multiflora. The sequence continues at coordinate 36,655 of BDJD01003607.1, read as the reverse complement.
ACATGGTCTTCAGATATGATGCTTTTTAGTTAAAAGATTTCACACAGGTGTGATGCTTTTTAGTTCAATGATTTCACACAGATGTTTTTAGCTATGAAGCTTGATGTTGGATATGAACATTGATCCACATCTACCATTTACTGTAAAATTGCTGCAACTAAAAAGTACTAATGCCTTGCGTTTTAATTTCTTCTAAGTTTAAGGGCAGTTCCTTATTTGTATTCTATAGAGATCTGATATTCTTATTTGTTAGCCTTTGTCTTTTGTTAGTTCTGTCTCTGTTGCACCTTTTTTGTCTATTGTGGAAATTGTAGTGCAGCTGTTTCATGACACTGTGCCAAAAAGGCCTTCAGACGACACACTTCAGACGACATAAGAATAATTTTCTATTGTCTAAGTTTTTCAGAAGACATAATTTTTGTTTGTGTTGTCTGAATATAGACTAAAACCATACTGGTTCAATTTGAAAAAATGGACAACATTTAGACAACACATTTCTGTTGTCGTAAAAGATGATGATTTTCTATCTCAAATGTGGAGGGATATCCAAAATTTGATCAGGTACTTTTCCCTCTCAAATAGTCAAACTCTAGTCAATCTAAGGTAGCTAAGTATTGGTGGGGTTCGGGTGGTAAAAAAAAAGGTATCTACTTGTGTAAATAGGATATGCTTTGTAAAAATAAGAAGGCCGGCAAGAGTACTGAGATTCAGAGATATTGAGTGCTTTAATCAAGCACTTCTTGCGAAGACCATTGGGAGGATTGTCCTGAATCCGGAGTCTTTGGTTAACCTTGTGCTACAGGCAAAATATGTTTCTGGTGGAAATTGGGCAGCAGCGCAGGTTGGTCCAAAATTGTCCTTTATTTGGAGGAGTTTGGTGTGGGGAAAGGAACTCTTATGTGCTGGCACTCGGTGGCAAATTGGGAATAGGTTACAACAAGGATATGGGAGGACAAATAGTTACCTTCACCTTGGTCCTTTCGGGTGGTTACGCCCTAGATTCTTGGATAGTAATGCTATGGTGAATTAGCTGATGGAGAAACCAGGTATGTTAAATGTTGATTTTATTCGAAACAATCCTTTCTGTGGATATGAAGAAAATTTTGTCTATCCCTCTTTGTGAAAGAAGTGGGGGTGATGTGGCAATCTGGCACTACATAAAGGACGGTTAATATACTATGAAGTCAGGGTATTGGTTAGGGATAGAGTTAAAGCAGGTGGGAGTAAGTACGGGTTGTAGAGGTAGGGAATGGTGAATCCAACTCCAAAAATGTATGGAGTATTATCTGGGGGCTTATGGTCCCTAATAAAATCAAGTTGTTCCTTTAGAGAGCTTGTCATGCATTCTTGCCCTGTGATGAGTGTTTGTTTAAACGCAAAGTGTGCTCATCTGATGGTTGTGGTAGGTGTGGTGGTGCAGAAGAGTCAGTCTTGCATAGTTTGTGGGGGTGTCAGAACGCTAGGAAGGTTTGGAAAAATACTTGGTTGGGAGGGGTTGTGAAAAGATGGAAGGAACAATCTTTTATTGATTTGATTTACATAGTGGCCGAATAAGGTACAAGCAAAATTGGAACTATTTGGGCTAGTGAACGACGTCCTTCTAGAAAGCCGGAGTTGGATCCACTGATTCTTGTTCAAAGGTGCCTAGACTGGCAAGTGGAGCTATCCAAGATAATGGGCAGCAACAATTGTATGGTTGCAAGTGTGATACGAGCTAGTGATATGGCTATACAAGTTAGTAATTCTTCTAGTCTAGTTTTGTACTTAATTTCACTACTAGAAAAACAACAATTACCCACAGATTTTAATCTTTGGGTAATAAGACTTTCTTACACGGATTTCAGTGTGTGATAGCTTTTACCCACGGTACACGCACATATTGAGTTACCGTGTGGTTTGGAGGGGGGGTAATGCTCATCTCACACGGATTATTTTGTCCGTGTGAATATTAGTTGTGGGCCCCACTATAATTCCATAAATATAAATTACCGGAATTGAACGCAATCCGTGTGAACAACTCTATTTCACACGGATTTCTGTGTCAAATGTGTAAACTGTATTTCATACGGATTTTTGTGTGAAATGCAATTCATACTGATTTCTGTGTCAAAACCTATAACCTTATTGACACGGAATTCTTTGTGAAATCGCTATACTTTAATTTGCACTGACTTTTTTTTTTTTTATCAAGAAGAAACTTCATTAATAATTAACTGGATACAAAGAGTTTTGGCTTCATCTCATACACATAAATGGCCACTGGACTTCACACTGGAACTCCAACATGACTGGCTAACGGAGCCAAACAAGCCCCGACTCAACTACAGACTTTACTTGCACTACAATTAAAAGGCAAAGACAATAGGCGCAGGCACACAACTTTGTCAACAGAGTCTTCCTAACTCACCACACAGAGTCTTCCTGACCTGCCTTTGATCGACCAAGTCTACACTAGTTGAGACTTCGAACCCGACCAAACAGAAATGCTGGACCGTCAGACTTGAGACTAAATTAAACCTAAGACCATCACCACCTTAATGTCAACACCGTCAACCCACAAATGCTCCAAATCACCTTCAGCTCCGACTCGAGATCAGACAGGAACAATCCCACTAGAAGGCCAAGGATGATTGTCTATGCCAGTATGCCACCGCCAGACATTTTTGCCACCACTGCTGACCTAACTCCAGAACAAGAACAACCTCTAGACCACTGAATAGAAGATTGTCTATGCCAAAATTGCAGTGCACCTGACCCAACAACTAAAGCTTAAAACAAAACATAGAAAGTAACTTATTACTGAAAAACAAACCAAAAGAAACTAACCCCTAATTTAACATGCAATAAAACAAAATTAAAATTAAAACATTTTGGGACCTTGGCCCAAACACAGACCCAGGCCCAAACTCCATCTAGCCCAAGCAACAAAGCCCGAGCCCAGAACACAAGTGCAGTCGGCCTCTCTTGCCTGTACCAAGGAAGCAGGAAGACCATCGACGACCGACCAAGCTTGGCCCAAACCCGGCATGACCACCTCCGACCAGCCACTCTGTCAGACCGCCGCCCCCATCAATCCACCATCCCCGTTAGTCTGAGGAGCACCACCTATTCTAATCCACCTGCTCCCCATATCGGAATCAGTAGACCCCAACCTGATCCGGTCATTCCAAACAGATCGGAAAACCACCGATCCCAGCCTTGCCATCAGAAGCACTTCACCACCAGCCCGACTCAGACCTCGCAACACCCATCCAATCCACTAACCCGGCAAGCGAGGATCGATCCAAGACCCCCCAGCCATCACGATCTTCCTGTCCCTCAACCCTACACTCTCCCCAATCAGATCGAGACTGCGATCTCCCCAATCCGAACTAGGCTGCAACACTCGAGGACCCTACGCCTGACGACAAACCCAATCTGGGTTGAAACGTCTCGTCCGACGACAGCGCTGTAAGGGCGCACCGCCGGACGAGAATAGGAATAGTGTTTTTAGGTCAACCACGTGTAGGCGTGTTCTTCTGTATCATCATACATATGTGTATAATTTGCACTGACTTTAGTGTGTAAGAATTATTTCTTTGCATCTGCAGCAGTATCACAGTAATCAATTTTCTAAATACTAGGAGAAACATGACTGATTTCAAAGTAAAGATACATTAGTTTTCTTTGCATCTACAGCAGTATCATAGTAATCAATTTTCTAAATACTAGGAGAAACATGACTGATTTCAAAGTAAAGATACATTAGTTTTCTTTGCATCTACAGCAGTATCATAGTAATCAATTTTCTAAATACTAGGAGAAACATGACTGATTTCAAAGTAAAGATACATTAGTTTTCTTTGCATCTACAGCAGTATCATAGTAATCAATTTTCTAAATACTAGGAGAAACATGACTGATTTCAAAGTAAAGATACATTAGTTTTCTTTGCATCTACAGCAGTATCATAGTAATCAATTTTCTAAATACTAGGAGAAACATGACTGATTTCAAAGTAAAGATACATTAGTTTTCTTTGCATCTACAGCAGTATCATAGTAATCAATTTTCTAAATACTAGGAGAAACACGACTGATTTCAAAGTAAAGATACATTAGTGAAATACATCCATGAATCGAGGGTAACTTACAGGAGTTGAGGATTTGGTTGCAACCTATGCGTTTGCTGTTACATAGCAAAAGGATACACTGAATTAGCTATGTCATGTATCATTTGTCCGGGCATAAAAGGTTTGTATTCTTCTATGAATAACCTGACCTCATGAACTAATTACGTACAAGAAAGAAAGGAAGAGAACAAAAGCTATTTACAGGAACATAAGAATGTAGGAAACTACTTGCATTATGGGATGACTACAGACAATCTATCAAAGACAGTCTAATTTGCAGCTAGTGGCTACTGAGGACTAGGTACCAGCTAATTATCATTTGTCTCGATACATATGTAATCGACTAATGAAGATCCTTTTATACTACACAAAATAAATCTTATTGACATGCAATTTGGGTCTGTTTCAAGACATTCTGTTTATGTTCAAACTCATTGAGCATTAATCAAAAACACCAACAAAGTTAGTTTACCTGATCTTGCATTAAGGATATAAGAGGGCTCAGAACCACACCGGTCTTTCCAATAACCAAAGGAGGCAATTGATAGCTGAAATCAAATTAAACCACTTTCAACCTTTAAAATTTGCATATGAAATTAACCCAATACTTCAAAACAATGGAAATTTAAATCTAGAGAGAACTCTTACCAAGAAGATTTGCCACTTCCAGTGGCCATGACAATCAAACAATCCCTCCCTGCTATGATTTTCTCAATCACTTTCTTTTGGTTTCGCCGTAATGAAGAAAACCCATATATACTGCTGTACGTTTAACATATAGATCCATGAAACATACTGAAAAAGTGATAATAAATCATGTAAGAAGGCTAAGCTTCAGAAGCAAAGAAGATAGTAATGAGAACAATGAGATTTTGGGGCAGAGGAAGGGTAGGAAAAGGAAAGGGAGAGTTTGAAACCAACTGATAAGCAATTAGAAAACAATGAACAAGATATCAGTTTGGAACCTTTGTAGTTCCAAACTTTCATTTTGCACTTGAATCACTGCAATCATGTTTGAATAATTTAGTTAACCAATACTTTTCAGCACCCGTATTACTTTTTACAAAAGTCAAGAAAAACAAAATCCTTTATAAATCAAAGTGAAGTACACAAACATGTGCAAACAACAGTTAAAGAATCTGATTTCCCTACAAAAGTGACAAACATGCCAATCACTACATCAATTTAAAATACCTCATTTTCCTTGACTACAACAAGGTTGTCTAAAACCTACTTGTCTTCCATCCTCACAATACCAAAGCAGCTAAGACATCACCTATTTCAATTAATAGTTTAAGTAGAGCTAGAAATCTCAATTCATACCCACATTACAACATAAGCTATGACATCTTATCTGTCAAATACAGTGAACTTAACTAGTATAATCAGTTCATACCCAGAATAAAAGCTACGCAGGGCATCAGAAACATTCAAATTCAAATCCAAGTTTTAAAGTTGCAACCCTAATTATACACTAGTTCAATGAGGAATATTCAATCTTACTTACAACACAAAAACTGCAACATCATACATCAAATCTATTTATCAAATAGTTTACCAAGTAATCCTAATCCTCAGCCACAATAAATGGATCAGAAAAATTCCAATATAATCTCAGAGTTCTGAACTTGCAACACTAATGAGAAACTAGCTAGTTCAATGAAAAATATTGAATCTTGCTTATTAACTCACCCATGAGAATGTCAATGACCTTTTTCACCTCAGCTTCTGATCTGCCCTTAAGAGCCTTCCTCACATCTTTCTCATCAACTCCACCCAAGCCCTTGGCTTTAAGTAGACACGCCAAGTCAAAATCAATGAACTATAATTCTATTTAAGAATAAGAAACAAGATTCATAAAGCATTTAAATCAAATTTGGACTTCAAACAATTATCATACAATCCTAATTCAAAAAGAATCTAAACAGAGAGAAAAAAAGAAACCAAATATGGAACATGGATTAGAAACCTTAGATTAGATAGAGACCATACATTGGCAAAATAGATTCGCAGGTAGTTGAGAGGCTGATCAAATGCCCACTGAATTGAGTATGAGATCTCGGCCTTCACGAGGTTCCGGTCGAAATGGTGGATGTGGAATTTCATCTACAGGAACCTGGTAAATGATGGCGTGGCGGAGGTCTTCCCTGCGATGGCGCGTGGCGATGAAGTGGACAGCGAAGACGCTGACTGTAGAAATTCATATTGCCCTTAACAACCAAAGAACTTGAGAGAGAGAGAGAGAGTTTAGTCGGCTAAGGATAAGAAAAACTGAAAAGGCCAGAGAGAGAGACACCCTGTGTGGGAGACAAAAAGTCTCAAACTCTTGGGGGAGGGAAATTCAATTTGTTGCAAACAAGTGAGCGGGGAAAAATTATGACGGAAATCCGTGTGAAATACATTTACATTTACTACAGATATCTGTATGTATTTATCTCAATAAATCAATAGTTGTCATGTTAGTTGTCATTCGATTATTTACACGAAAGTCTGTATCTAGTCTCTCTTTTCACACTGAATTCTGTAGCATATTTTTTCTTTTCACAAGGATATATGTCTTAATTTCACACAGATATTTGTGTATTACTCATTTCACACAAAAATCTATATCGAAAACTTTTTGTCAAGGAAATCTGTCCTTTTATAATTCACATAACATAAAAAATTAATGATTTCTAAATAAATTAATGATTTCTAAATAAATTAATTTATAATACGTACAAAAATCAGTGTGAATTGATGTTCACACATATAACCGTGTGAAAATGTTTTAGTTGTTACACAGACACCTGCTACTGTTGTTTATTCACACGGATTTCCGTGTTAACATTTCACACAGATATTCGTGTGTTACTCATTTCACACAGAAATCTGTACAAAAAACTTATTGTAACGGAAATATGTCCCTCTATAATTCACATAGCATAAAAAATTAACAATTTCTAAATAAACTAATTTATAATACGTACATAAATCTGTGTGAATTGATATTCACACAGATAACCGTGTGAAATTATTTTAGCTTTTGCACAAATATTAGTTATTGTTGTTTATTCACACGGATTTCTGTTGATATTGTTGTTGTATAAATTATTGTTGACCCAATTATGCTCATTTCACACGATTATCTGTTAGTATTTCTATTTCACACAGATATTTGTGGCTTTTAAATACAGTAAATCCGTGTGTGTTGTTATTTTGTTAGTAGTGTTTGATGGGGCTGTTAGTAAAGAAACTGAAAGTGTTGCATGGCTTGGGGGCTGCTTTGTTGAATCCAGAAGGATGTCTCATGGGGCTTTTTCTGTGCCGTTGCCATTTCCTCTCACTCCTACAGCAACTGAAGCTCTTGCATTGTGGCATGGGCTTAATTACCGCAAGGAGCTAGGGTAAGGAGCGCTGAGATAAAAGGAGATGCCCTTAATGTGCTTGATGGACTGAAGGTAAACGGTTGGGACCTTAACAAGATTGGAGAAGTATTAGATGCAGAGAGATTGTCAATGAATAAGTTTGAGATAATCTCTTGGAAGCATGTGAAGAAACGCTTCAATGTAATAGCTCATCGACTGGCTAAATCGGCCCTGACTCTACAACAAGCTTGGTATATATTGTAAGGATCAGGGGCTTTATGGCTTCATGATCTAATTGCCGGAAATAACTAGTTTGTTTTGTTTGAGGGTGCTCTGTTAGAGTATAACTTCCCCATATGGATGTAATCTTTTGAAGTTAATAAATTATTTTTCAATCAACAAAAAAAAAAAAAAGTAGAAGGCGGTTCTCTTCTCTTTGTAAAGACGATCAGCGTCTATGGCGAATCTACTTGAAAGGCTGGATGTGACTCACAGGTTTTTCATATTTTTAGAGCTTCTTCCATTTTTAAGGACATCCAATATTTTAAATCAGGCTACACAGAGATGTAAATGCATCACCTAGGTGGATCCTCATTGATTATGTATTTGCATTTTCAAAGAACTTTCCATATCCAATGAACAATGTATTCCACTTGAATTATTATTGTCGTTTTGAAAAAAAGTCGATCACGGACTCCTTATCCAGTTAGGACAAGGAAAATGATGGTGTCTTGGTCACAAATCACGTCAATAGAGGACAGATTAATGTTATGTCCTTCATGCATGGAGTGCCCTGGTAGTATGACAAGGCAACGTGGTGGTACTCGCCGATAATGATGTCCTTCTTGAAGATCTCCAATGCTCCAGTAAATGATCCCAACTAGGACGCCAAACAGAACCATTGATAAAACCCCGGATTTTATAGGTACGTAGCTCAAGGAAAGTGCATGTTTTCTGTACGAAGCTCTTGGACAACGCGCGTTTCTTAACCCAAAAATCCTTTGCATGTTGACATACGCAGAGGAACATGAAGGATGTCGTCTAGCTTAAATTATAACAAGGGCTTTGTTCAAAATTGTTACTGATCACAAGGGTTATTTCAACACTTAAAATTTTAGATTTTGGCTAACAAACCCTCTTCTCTTAATAATAGTATAGATAAGAGAAATGTAAGATATAAGCTCTTTCTGCCATGTAATTAAAATGCAGAAAATAAAAATTTGTGAAACTCTTAGGCATTGAGATTTTAATAATCAACTTCAATATTATTTATTTAATCAATAACGAAAATTATATATCGAATGAAAATAAGTTATGAATATCAGTATAATATTAAAATTGTTCGCTGCGCCGTACTGTGAATCCTCAAAACTCCGCGTAGATCCGGAAGCTAACAAAGCCCCTACATCCACACACATCATACTGTTACGCGCGCTGCCACCGCCAAAACCAAGGTTCGGTTTCCCCCACGCGCTTAAGACCTGCGTGTGTGGTACTTGCTGAGATTGTCGGTGCTACTATCCACAACTAGTCACTAAAGTGGAAATGTTACTACGTACAGATGTCAGTCATGTCACCGCTACTCCTTTCAATATGTGGCTCATTTCTTCTTCTTTTTTAATGATTTTGACTGACTTGTTTGTTTTGAGTAATTCTCCTACTTCTGGATAAAGCACATGTTTTTGGTATGAGTTGTTCTAAATATTTACTCGTTCTTATTTTCATTGTTTAGATGAATATTTTTTTTCTTTCTTTCTGGGATAATCACTTCATACATGCAGACAGGGACATAGCCAAGATTCCTCACAGGGTTGGGCTAATTTTAGCCTAACAAATATTTTGCGCAGAACTCTTTTTCAAGGATGTTCCAGATGACATTCTCAGTGCACGGAGGAGATGGCATATCTCCAATATTTGCGTTTTTTTTTTTTTTTTATCAAACCCCTTCATGTCTATATTTCCAGTAGGAATATGAGTATCCTTATCTCTTCTACGTACCTCCTCAGCCAACTCCGCCAGCTTGTCCTTGATCTGCAAAATCATAAATCGTGGTTTCTATGTCAAATTATTCTAACTAACGTAATGTTTGAATAATCCATTGAATCCTTGAGCAAATTTGGCATGAGGTCTGGTGCATTGGAATTAAGTTTGTCATGGAACCATCTGCATTCATATGGAAAGGTATTCAATCATTTGATTACTACATGATTTGAATTTGATGGTTTTATCTTTCATTTATGTGGAATTATGTGGAATCTGGACACCCAACAACCCTTGCCAAAAAAAAAAATCACCAAAATCCCAATTATGTGGAATCTGGACACCAAACATCAAACAAGTGGTAGTACCCACAAGTGGTACGTACATATAGTCCTACTCATTATACATTCAAATACGTAGAGCCAGCGGATATCCTCCTTCGGTACTACTCCAGAAATGCTAGAAAGACAATGGGTGCACATCAGTGCTTAGGTTCCTAAATACAAGGAATTTATTGTAAAAGACAAGCTAAAACATAGTAAAGGCCTAAGGCAAAATCCTTAGCCCAAGAGCATCCAAAGAGTGGTCCACCACCAGAGCCCATCAAGCCCGACTGGTCTCAGCCCATCCACCCCAGATGACATGTCGTACACACAAGCCCAACGACTCCGCCTGACCCGCTCTGCTCCACCTGACCCGCTCTGCTCCTCCCGACCCTTGCCGCCTTGATTTATGCCTCTGCAACCACCTGCCACTTCGACCCAAACCCGCCGCAACACACGCCGACCTGAAGCACGTCGGACCACCATCGAAGCAGAATCCATACCGTCGGCCTTGCACTGCACAACCAACCACCGGTCGAGATGCGATCGAAAAACCCAAGCCGAGGCTTTCTGCAGCTACAGCGAGCGCCACCATCCAAGGAAACCCTCGAACCATATTGGATCGAATACCCGTCCGGCAGTAGACCCAAAGACGTTTCCGAGGCCGGAGGCCAGCACCCGTCGGGCGCCGCCGAACGAAAACCGGATTTTGTGTTTTTAGGGTTTCTCTCTATAGTGACGGTACCAATAAGCATAGATAAGCAATTGATTCATAAAAGAAATTACAAACAAAAATGAAGAAATAAGCAATATTAGCTCATCAAAAGTAGACAATTTAATAAGCAAGTTTGATAATGAAGTGTTTGCCTCACCATAGAAACTCACTATTTATCTCCTTATTAAAAAATAACCAATTCATGTAGTCGAAAGTAAACTTTCATAATAACATGATCAATTTTTTTTTAAGGGAAATTGTCAGCTCTTTATTCAAGACATAGGCGAAATTACAATAAGAAGAAAGGACATCAAGAATAAACTTTAGGCGAATGGCGAATGTTTTCTTAAACTAAATAAGATCTAGACATAGAAGTAAAAGAAGCTAAAGAGTGAGTCATACAATTGGCTTGACGATAAGCATGCTTAAACAGATAATATGTGATGAAATTTAATCCCTCTGTGATGTCATCATATACATGACCCAATTGGGAAGTATAAGGAATGACAGCCTGCTTAATAACATGATCAAATTGAATGCTAGGTAATTTTTTTATTCACAACACATTGAGAAGAAAAATAATTATATTTTTTTACAGTTTATACAACAATGGGTAGTCATCGATCCTAATTGAAGACTTATTAATTACCAAAAAATAATTTATATCACTAAAGATAAGATATCATCGTGATTAGCAAGAACTAAAAATAAAATTCACCCAAAAGAACAAAATTATAACCCAAAAAAGAAAGTGGTAATAAAAGATTGTGGACAGTAGAACAAATGTAACAAACGAGAATAAAAAAAGAGAGAGAGCGTTTGGCGGGTGAGAGCATGGCAAAGCGCGTTCAAAACTTGGCGTAAGCGAGTGGGTTTTCAATTTCAATTGAATACAAAATATGACCCACGTGAGTATGAAAGAGAGACAGCTCATTCGAAAGCCACTCATTTGAGATTGTCACTCTAAAATCTAAACAGTAATCTCTCTCTCTCTCTCTGCTTACTTCAAATGCTTGGTTGAAAACTTTGAAAATATAATTTATGAAAGCAACTCACTGACTACCATAAATAGAAAACACTAATAAAGTGATTACGTTGCTTTAATAATATCAAATTAACGAATTTCAACAGTAATCTAATAAAACATTATGAGATATTAGAATACATACATCAACACGTACTCGAAATTTATTCGCCATAAGATTTCGATTCGTGAAAAAGATTCAATGAAGGATACACGATTGTATCACGACATCCACATATCTACAAAATCTAGTGTAGAGTGATGACTAGTCTATTATAGTAGTTTTCATCTTATAAATGCCGGCAATAATGAAGTTTTGGAGTTGTATTCATTTTCAACGAGAATAAAATTTAACGAGAAATTCAACCCGCTTGTATATATTATATTTCTTACGTCGCTCAAAATTTTAACAGACAGAAAGTATGATACTTAAACTGTGTATGAAACTATACCATGCACAAATTAGTTTTTAAGTATCATAAATATTTTTTTACATCATTCACAATCATGGATAAAGACTTTATCTTTCTTGTCTTACGGTCTTACCACAAATCCCACCAACGTTATGATCACCAATAGCATTCATGCTACTTCCATTACTCAAACGATCCCACCACAGGTGTACGTCATTTGCCTCCATCAGTCACACCACCACTGCCTATCATTGCCACGATCATTTCTACCATTCTCTTCGGATTAAAGTTGTATCAAATAATTTCATAAAATAAGAATAATCCATCATGCAATAACCAAAATAACAAACTCTACAATGTTGGGATATAAATGCTCTTGTTTTAAAATTTCATGGGTTTGAAATTCATGTACTTCCAAATATTCTCATTTACGTGCTTTTGAAAAAAAAAATTACATTACCATACACAAGATAAGCCAAAATTTAATGACTATTGAAGGAAAGTAGAATTTAAGAAACAATTTTTAGTCATCCAAATTGAATGTTTACTAAAATAAAGTAATACACATTGAATTAACCTCATTTTAATATCGGGGTAATGGAGTTGAAGTAATCGAAATTTAGATAAATAGACATTTTCATAAAATCTAAATAAGCATAATAAAAAACTAAAAAGAAAAAAAAAATTCAAACATGCATGATTGCCAATTTGCCCATATGCAAATCCAGCTCTAGTCCTCTGTCAATCCAAAGCTTCTAATTCCATCTTTTTTTTGAAAAGGCTTCTAATTTCTTATTGATCCAACACCCATTATTATTAAAAACAAAAAAAAATCCTAGATCCAAATGTACTTAAAAATTACGCAAATGCTAATCCACTGTCCGCAAGCCTAGAATAGAAAACCAGTACCCTGAAGGCTGACGAATCCAAGCGCGAGTACCCTAAACGCAAGGACAGCGTCTCGGCTTGTGTCACTGTCTCTCTCCCTCCCAATCCTCATTTCACACTCCCTTTAAATAAATTGTGACCCCTCTTTTCTCTTCCATATTCTTCCTCCTCCTCCTTCACTTCGGAACCCCAAAAATCTCCACCTCATTTCTTTTCACCCCCAATCCGCCATTGTATTAAGAACCAAAACGCCGTCGTAGAGAGATTCTAAACGCAAGGACAGCGTCTCGGCTTGTGTCACTGTCTCTCTCCCTCCCAATCCTCATTTCACACTCCCTTTAAATAAATTCTGACCCCTCTTTTCTCTTCCATATTCTTCCTCCTCCTCTTTCACTTCGGAACCCCAAAAAATCTCCACCTCATTTCTTTTCACCCCCAATCCGCCATTGCATTAAGAACCAAAACGCCGTCGTAGAGAGAGACTGAGAGAGAGAATGGCGTCGGCGGCGGGGAGAGTAGATCTGGACGGCAAGCCGATAAAGCCGATGACGATATGCATGATCGGAGCCGGAGGGTTCATTGGGTCCCACCTCTGCGAGAAGCTGATGGCGGAGACGCCGCACAAGGTTCTAGCCCTAGACGTGTACAATGACAAGATCAAGCACCTGCTGGAGCCATCGGACGGTCATCCTTGGTCCGATCGCATCCAGTTCCACCGCCTCAACATCAAGCACGACTCGCGCCTCGAAGGCCTCATCAAGACCTCAGATCTGGTACCTCATTCTTCTTTCTCACTCTAGTTTTTTTCTCTTGCTGCTTTGTTTTCTGACGGCTCGGATTTTGTTGCAGACCATCAATCTCGCCGCGATCTGTACTCCGGCCGACTACAACACGCGCCCGCTGGACACTATCTACAGTAACTTCATCGATGCCTTGCCTGTGGTGCGTTCGCTGCTCTACATTTCTTGAAAATTGAGATTTTGATTTGTGAAATTTGGGAATTGATTGAAGTTGATGTGAGATTTGATGCGTTTTAATTATTGTGGATGATTTCGTTAGGTGAAGTACTGTTCTGAAAACAACAAGCGCTTGATTCACTTTTCGACTTGTGAAGTGTATGGGAAGACCATTGGAAGCTTTCTTCCTAAAGATAGCCCTCTTCGGCAGGTAGCATCTCCCTTTCTTTCCCTTTTTCTTTATATCCTTGTTTCATTTTGCATCATAATTTTGTTTCTTGTACGATTCAGATCTCTGAAACTTGTTGACGTTTAATCAGTGTTAAAATGTGTCATTTTGCTTAATATCAACTGATTGATTGCAAAATTCAGTTTTGGAGATCCATCATGTTTCTTTCGGTGGGATGGCATTTTTTACTGTAATGCTTAAGCATATGCTGAAACTTGCAGATCCAAAAAGCATTGTTAAGAATAACCTCATACGCTGTTCTACTGAAATATATTGATCTATTGCACATGTGAAATGCACGTTTTTCTTAAGGTTTATGCTTTTCTTATGAGATTGGAAATTGTGAATATAATATGTTTTCAGAAGTGGAACTTTTTTGTCCCTGCGTTATGATGCCAAAAGAAAAACAAGGAAACGCAACACTCTGTAACAAAATAAAGTTAGTCGATCTGTAGATTATATAACCTTTTTCTTCCTTTTACCTGTCCAGTTTTCCTTTCATTTTAGTATGTATAGGTTAACATGCATTGATATATCTTCAAATTAATGTAAAGCAACTTTGGGGTTAATTGGTCCTGAGAATGTGCATTACATATGGATGACATAGAGACACATCATTGGAAAATATAAAAGTCAAAAGGAGGGAAGAATAGGTTATATATGAACGCATTAGTTCCATTTGCCTTCAGTTTTTCATTACTTGTCTTCCTTTTTATTTCGTAAAGTAAATAGGAGAAATGCCAGTTTTAACAACAGGTAAGCATATACAAGTAATTATTTCTTTAACTGAAAAATTTAACTTCTTCCTTGCCATTTTTCTTAGGATCCTGCATATTATCTGCTTAAAGAAGATGATTCCCCTTGCATCTTTGGGTCTATTGAGAAGCAGAGATGGTCATATGCATGTGCAAAGCAATTGATCGAGAGGCTGATATATGGTTAGTCATCCCTCTGTTTTCTTTTACCTCTCTTTCTATGAGGTCTCTGTTATATAGGGTTGATTTATTTTGTTGTTGTTTACAGCTGAGGGCGCAGAAAATGGTCTTGAGTTTACCATTGTGAGACCCTTTAACTGGATTGGACCTAGGATGGATTTCATTCCTGGGATTGATGGCCCAAGTGAGGGTGTTCCAAGAGTTCTAGCATGCTTTAGTAATGTATGTACCTACTTACTTGGTACCTGAGCAATGTTATTTATTTGGTATCTTCGTTTCGATTAAATCCTGCTTTCCTGCTTTCTTCTGTTGCAGAATCTTCTTCGTCGTGAACCACTCAAGCTTGTAGATGGTGGCGAATCCCAAAGAACTTTTGTTTATATAAAGGATGCTATTGATGCCGTTATGTTGATGATTGTAAGTTTTGAATCTTATCTTCCATATTAATATTTGGCATGCAAAAGATGTTGCTCAGAAGTGTGAACTTTTCCACAGGAAAATCCTGCTAGGGCCAATGGTCACATTTTCAATGTGGGCAACCCCAACAATGAAGTCACAGTTAGGCAGCTTGGTGAAATGATGACTGAGGTGATTATTTTACTTGTTAGAAAATCAAGCTCCAGTAGCAGTCCTGCATTGATTTTATTGGATTGATGATCAATGTTCTTGCACATTGCAGGTTTATGCAAAGGTAAGTGGTGAGCCAAAACTCGAGCAACCAACTATTGATGTCAGCTCTAAGGAGTTTTATGGAGTGGGATATGATGACAGTGACAAGAGAATTCCAGACATGACTATCATCAACAGGCAGCTTGGTAATTGTCTTGCATATTTCCTCCACCTTAATTTTACTCTAATTGATCCGACTAAGCGTTTCTGACTTTTTAATGTGCTATCTATGACAGGCTGGAATCCAAAGACTTCACTATGGGACTTGCTTGAATCAACCCTGACCTATCAGCATAGGACTTATGCCGAGGCTATTAAGAAGGCCATTTCCCAACCAGCTTCTACAAACTAAAAAAACATGGGTTTTGGTGCCAATCAAGTATTCTTGCTTAGGGGTGCTGTTGTTTGGTCGGTGTTCAAATTCTTTTTAAAGAAGTCTTAAGCTGTATCTTTATGTTTGATTCGAATATATAGTACATTTTTTCGTCTTACAGATGTCGTTAGTTAATCGTTCATGGTAGAGCTCCGCAATTTGTGCTTGGAATATATTTGCAGTATATCTAGATTTCATTAGAGGACTATATCGAGTTTCTGTAATTTGTCACCAGAGCTTTTACCACGACATGCTGAGGACTACAGGCCATTATACAATTGAAGCTGTTTCTGTTTCTTTGGGGGTTTGCATGCCATTCCTCTATCTTTGTCTTCGGGCATTGTATTATTTTCTATAACCCTTTCAGCTCTTGTTTTTCCTTGTTAATGCATTTATTATTTTCATGGATATGTTGATCTTTTGCTCTCTTTTAGAGGTAAAAAGGATTACTCTCTATTTGTTCCATGAGCAAGAAGAGTTTCTAATAGAATGGGTATGGAATATTATTCGTGTTCCGTTACTAGAAGTTTATTGCAAAAGAAAAGTGTGACTGAAGCTTTGCTTGATGATATTAAGTGTTTGTTTTGTTTGGGCTTTTGCCCCAATTGCACTCAAAAAACATAAAAAAGGAACTATAGTAGCTAGCGTTGAAGTTTCCTGTCATCACTCATCAGGCATCAAAACTGATGATTGGTGCTTCAACGGCCGTGTTGATTTGATGCGATTTGAATCTTGCAAGTTGCAATATATAATCTGGGGTTTTACCTAACACCTTAAGATTAATCTGGACATACCCAAAGAAAAAAGGTTTTCCTTTTTCTCGTCGATAAATGAAACCAAAAAATAAAAAATAAAAAATCGCACACCCGGTGGGACTCGAACCCACAATCGCCTGATTAGAAGTCAGACGCCTTATCCATTAGGCCACGGGTGCTGGACGGTTGAATATTTACAACTTCTATATTAGAGCAAATCTATTGCATGCCTCTGCATCTGACCTCCAGGCTCTGGCTTCAGAGGCAGAACTAGCTTTCGTATAAATACACGCACATAAAAGTACTGTGTCTTTTTTTATTTTATAATTTTTTTATATTGAACTTAGCTTGGATGGTTGAGCAAGATTCATGATTAGTTATAAATGCAATGACTGCATTCTCTAAAATTAGATAAGGAGAAAGTCGTAGTGGAAGAGAAACGAGTTTACATATATGTAACAGAGACCCAAAGGCCGAATGCTAAATCTAAGGCCCTAAGACTTTGAGCTCAATATTTCATGTTCTACACTGTGCTTCCTGAGACATGGTACTCGAACTTAGAGGCTCAACGTACAGTATGTAGCATAGAAATTCATTGCAGCTCTTTATCCCTATAACCCGAACCTTTGGTTCCTCAAAGTTTAGCGCTCAAGATCGAACACTAGACTAGAGAGCTTCTAGTAGACGTTCGTCCCGGTGGAGCGTTGCGAAAATTAATTTGAGCGGGCTTGCCACTTATACTATTCATGAAGAAATTGATGGATTAGATAAGATTAGAAGTTCAGATATACAAACGATTTTAAATGTAAAATTCGAGATGAATAATTAGCAAAGCATTATATGAAAGATACAAAGTTTCAAACCGTTTGCTTTTTCAATTGATATGATCAGAGGACTATTGGTTAATCGAATACCGATTTACGTTGTAACGATATATAATGTTCATGATATGAATTTGATTGAATCAAACATGTTCTACAACTAATCCTTGTGGCTATAATCATCGTTAGATATTATTATATACTTTAGGATATTCTCATAACGTTATGTAAAAATGTGGTTTTATTTGTGTAAAACAAGTTCAGTTGGATGAATCCACTATTTAGAAAACCCACAAGATAAAGAATATAAATAATTTTATATAATTCATAAATAATTAAATCTAATAATTATAAAGCAAAATATTTCAAATTGTTTAATCCTATGATCAAATACTCCTAACGTTCAAAATTTCAAGAAAAAACCGGAACACTTCTCGTGTGGGTAACACTAGGGAGCCTCTTCATCAAACCTACAATCCACGCACGTTGATTCCAAAGGTTGGTAAACAAAGTCCCCTTATTAGGTTAGATAACAAGCATGCACTCCAGTTGACTATCCGCGACCGCTAGAGCTAACTAATACATATATGGAATTGTGAAATTCCGAGAGTTTATTCCACGTAATCACCACCACATTTCCGGCTATATGGATTAAGGTACTCCACAATCCTACATGGACAAGACAACTTGGCCATATGAATTCATGGCCATTAAAGAACAAGAACTTCAAAGATCCATATCCCAGACCCGAATCTGAAAACGACCCACATCCTTGATCTATATTCGAAACTGAACCAATCCCAAATCCAGAAAAACCACTCCAAAATGGGAAGCCTACATTAATGCTCCACCCACATACTTCGCCCAAAAACAACATTTGCCCGAAGTTAATTAGTATCTTGTATATGCATGTGTCGTTGTAGGTGAGAAATAGGTACAGAAAACTTTATCAAATTAACAGAGCTATCATTTTGGCACATTATTGTATCCATTATGACTTATCTAACCAAACAAATATTATATCACAACCACTTTATTACTGATAATGTATGATAATATAATCCTGTCAATCAATTACTTAATGTCTTATTCCTATTAATGAATATTGCATTCTAATTAAGACTCAGCAGTGTGACTACCTAGCAGTATGAGAATCATGAGGTACAGCTGAGGGGCGCGTATATGAAATATACCTCAATTTATTGGAGCTTTATTAGAGCTCTGGTGAATTTGCAGGGTTCGATGAATTTCATTTACTTCGAGTCTTCGAGAAGTTTGAGTTGGTTATATCTTCTGTCCTTAGCTCGTGAGTAGTTACAACTGGAGGATTATGTTTGCTATTGGACCAAAATTCTTTTAGTGAGAGCATTCAATTCCGTTTCATTTCATGGTTGAAAATAAAATTTGGTAAACCATAAAATTGTGGGCGAACTTGATGAATCTTTGAATCCAACATTTATGTGGGGAGATCAATGGAGACGGTGCATGGAATACACTCCCTTATTAAACCTCCAATGCTTTCTATATTCAAGGGAGGCTTGGTGTCACCGATTCCCATAAGGGACTTCTTAGAGTTTTCTAGCACCGACATAGTCGGTTTAATAAATAACGGTTACGATCTTTCTAAAACACTTTGTAATACTACTATTGTTGTTTTAAACTGATGATCAACCATTATCTAGAAAACAATAATGTCCGCATCGTCATTTAACTTCAACGAAAATATGATCGGAGGTATCAAATCGGCCAACGAGTAAAGTTTAACCAACATCAGAGTGATCAGACCAAAGTAGTTCCAACCTCCAAAGATTTTGCATCCAAAACACAGAATTACAAAAAAAGAAAAACAAGTGAAAATGACAATTGAACTCCCATATTCAATACAGTCCAAAGTCCTGCAAACAACCATGAGAGGAATATAATTCAAAATAAATCCAAACCATAAAGAATGGTGTCAGACGGAACCCAAAATTTTGGGGATTAAACGAAACCAGAAGAATGATGTGCCTTCCGAGTGGACCCACACCGGAGCTGACGAAACTCCCAGAAAAAAAACTGTACTTGACTTCCAAAGCTCTCTCTCTCATCTCAATCCAACCCCCCACGCGTCTCGGAAGAAAGAAAAGAAAATGATTGTTCAGACAAAAAGCCCGAGACAAACCCCATCCTCATTATAACACCCAAAGCTCCCTTTCCCTTCTCGGCCGGCAACACCACTCATTCCCCCTTTTGCTTCCAACCCATGTCCTTGTTCCCTCACACGCCGGCCTACTCTTCTTCTTCTGGCGCTACGCGTCTCGGAAGAAAGAAAAGAAAATGATTGTTCAGACAAAAAGCCCGAGACAAACCCCATCCTCATTATAACACCCAAAACTCCCTTTCCCTTCTCGGCCGGCAACACCACTCATTCCCCCTTTTGCTTCCATCCCATGTCCTTGTTCCCTCACACGCCGGCCTACACTCTTCTTCTTCTGGCGCCTCCCAGAAAAAAAACTGTACTTGACTTCCAAAGCTCTCTCTCTCATCTCAATCCAACCCCCCACGCGTCTCGGAAGAAAGAAAAGAAAATGATTGTTCAGACAAAAAGCCCGAGACAAACCCCATCCTCATTATAACACCCAAAGCTCCCTTTCCCTTCTCGGCCGGCAACACCACTCATTCCCCCTTTTGCTTCCAACCCATGTCCTTGTTCCCTCACACGCCGGCCTACTCTTCTTCTTCTGGCGCTTTTTTTTTTCGATATGAATTTGCTAATTGGCTCACACACTTTGGGGGGTCGTGTTCTGCGTCGTGATCTGTGCACACTTTTTGTGGGTTTGATTTATAGAATTTGAGTTGGGTTTGGTTTGGTTTTGGTGGTGGTGGTGGTGGTGACGTGGGGTTGAGGTTGGGGTTGTTTTGTCCTTTGATGGAGGGAAGAGAACGGGTTGTCATAGCTGTAAAGGCCCACTCTTTGTTTATTTGACTCTGTTGGACTTGGATTCCTACTTACAGTTCCTTTCCTTCCTTTCTTCCCTACCTTTACTTTTGATTTAAGAAATCGTCTTTGGGTCTCTCTTCTCCACCCAAATGGACCTGCTTTGTTAGAAGTTAGAACCCACTCAAGCCAGCTCCTCTGCTCCTCTTTTCAGCTATGCCTCCTGCTAGGAAGGTTTCTGAGTTTTTCAGAGAAGGCAATGACTGGTAATCTCTCTCTCTCTCTCTCTCAAATCCCCCCTTTTTTTTTTAATGCTTTGATTCTCGGAGTAATTCTTCTTTTTTTGGGATTTGTTTCGAGTCTTATTTATGGGGTTGTTGAATTTATTAGACTTAAAAGGCCGGAGGCCCAGTTAGAGTTGAATTGATGATCTCTATCATTCAATCTCAATTAAACCATTTTCTTGTTAGAATTGATGACTGATTCTATCGTGGGATTATATGAGTTGAAGAGATTATGGTATTGATGTAGTCATTTTTTCTGTTTCTTACAAGGTTTTGCAAAGCCGGATTGCCGAGTGATATTACTGTTGTGGTGGACGGTGTAAGGTTCCATCTTCATAAGGTATGTACTTACAATTGCTCTGGTGGTTATGGAATTATGGGATTGAATATGGATAGAAGTTGATAACAATCGCAAACCTTATTCCCATAAGTGTTTGACTGGTTTATTAAGATCATCAAATAAATTGTCGACTGGTTTATTAGATTATGGTAGAATTTTTCTTCAGCTTCTTGTTTTTCCTTTCTTTGCTGCATATGTACAATATATAGGTAGGTAACTTTTATATTAAAGCGTTCAATAGATGCCGTTGTTACAGCAGAGCAATTTCTTTTTAAGGCTGGATTTTAGCTGTTCAGCCCCAATTTTTGTCTTGTTAATATGTAGCATGCAAAGTTGATTTATCTATTTGTTTTTTTCTCTCTGGAAATTGAAGAATAGAATATGTCGTACATGTCTTGCGATAGCTTCATTTTGATGAGACTCATCTATTATGTGTTTTCAGCTATTTGTTACCTTACTTGTGACTTTTTCATATTCTGAAGTTTTGTTGTTGTTGTCTTCCACCCTTAAGAATGGTTTTGTAATGGAATATCCTATTTCTTACCATGAACTTTGAGTAAGAATTATCACTTATCACAATTCGTCACTGTCCAGTTTCCTCTCATATCAAAATGTGGGAAGATAGCACGTTTATATGAAGAGTCCGAAAGGAAACATGAGAAGATTTTCACTACAGTTCTTGAGGAATTCCCTGGTGGCCCTGACATGTTCCTGATCGCAGCTAAATTCTGCTATGGTACGCGGGTGGAATTGACTTCAAGAAACATAGTAATGGTGTACTGTGCAGCGGACTACCTTGAAATGATAGATGAGTTTGGAGAAGAAAACTTACTCTCAAAGTCGGAGAGTTTTTTCTATAAGAATATACTTCACAACTGGAAAGACTGTATCTTGGCTCTTCAAAGTTCTGAGCCTGTTCTCCAAAGGGCAGAAAAACTTCACATAATAAACAAATGTGTAAATGCTTTATCGGTGATGGTTTGTACTGATCCTAGTTTATTTGGGTGGCCCATGATGATGTATGGTAGCTTACAGAGTCCTGGTGGAAGCATCCTATGGAATGGAATTAATACTGGAGCAAGGATTAGAAGCTCTGAGTCTGATTGGTGGTTTGAAGACATCTCATACCTCAGTGTGAGTTTGTTTGAGAGACTCATCAAGGCAATGGAAACAAAGGGTATAAGACCCGAAAACATTGTAGGTGCTGTAATGCACTATACCAGAAAATACCTACCTGGCCTGGGCAGATCGCAGGGTGGACAACATAGTATACCCAGGACAGTTACAAGTTTTAGTTTTACACCCATTGCCCTTGATCAAAGGGTAGTTTTAGAAAGCATTGAGAAACTTCTTCCCCAAAAGAAGGGTAAATCATTTTGCCGGTTTTTGCTCGGACTTCTTCGTGTTGCATTAATATTGGGAGCCAGTCAAACCTGCAAGGACTCTTTAGAGAAGAGAATAGGCAGGCAACTGGAATTTGCAACTTTAGATGGTCTTCTGATTCCTACTTATTCAGATGCTGAGACATTGTATGATATTGAGACTGTTCAACGGATAATCCAACATTTCATGTCATCAGAATCGAAGGTTACACCATTTTCTCCAGCATCAGTTGAACCGGAAACATCTCCATCATCGGGACCATTAAGGTTAGTGGCAAAGCTGATAGATAGCTACATTGCGGAGGTTGCTTCAGATGTTGCTTTAAAGCCTGGAAAGATACGCTCTCTTGCAGAGGCTCTTCCAGATTCTTCAAGAACTTTGCATGATGGGCTGTATCGGTCACTTGATATATACTTCAAGGTTTGATTTTACTTGACCACATCTTTAAATAAAAGCTGCTCTTTCCATATCAAAAACTTTTTGATGTAATATAAATTCTGATTTTCTTTTTTCAGGCGCATCCTTGGCTCACAGATAAGGAGAAGGAAGAACTTTGCAACATCATTGACTTCCAGAAACTCTCTATTGATGCATGTGCCCATGCATCCCAAAATGAAAGGTTACCGCTTAGAGTTGTTCTTCAAGTCCTGTTCTTTGAGCAGATGCATTTGAGAACTGCTCTAGCTGGTCATCTGAATGTCTTGGAAACAGAAAGTGCCCCTACAGGTCCTGTTAATGTCCAAGCTGAGATGGCTGGCCAGATTATACAGAGGGATGGGTGGGTGACTATGGTGCGTGAGAACCGGGTTTTAAAGGTGGATATGGACAAGATGAGATCTAGAGTTGGTGAGCTTGAACAAGAATTTAGTAAAATAAAGCAAGAGATGAAAAAGGTGTCCAAATCACATAGTTCCCTCAGTTCGCCTCGTGTGGTTGCCAGGAGAATTGGGTGCAATCTTCTTTCACGACCTTCAGATGATAAACCAGTGACCATTGGAAGTACCGGGCCCTCCCCAAGAGCATCAGTTGAGCAGGCACGTTTTTCCTGCCATTCTAGACACAAGAAAAGTTTTTCATTGTTTTGACTTTTGAGAGATAGTACAAAGAAAATGGAACACTGCCATTCTAGAGGTTCTGGTTGGTCCTCAGAAAATATCTGAAAAAGGAAGGGAAATTCTAAAATTGACATCATCATCGAGATCTTTTGAATGTTTTGAGCTTCCTTCACGTTTCTGTGAACCAACCAGAATTGTACGGCAGTGTCTGGATGGAGGACGGTATGACTTATTTCATAACATAGAAGATTGTTCTTTTACGGTTGGATTTTGTTCAAGTACTGAGAGAAATTCTTTTTGAGTAGGGATTGGCAGGAAGAACTGTTGAAATCATAAAAATGAAGAAATAGAAAACAAGTAAATATATATATTTGTTACATGGAACGCAGCCAATCCCACCAAAGGTTGAACTCAGAATATGTGCTCCACATCCTAGGGTTGATATCTGGTATAAGGAGATACATAGAGAAAAGAAATGTTGTAATTGAGTTTTTAGTTAGTTTGACAGTGAGTTTATACATGTACATCGTCAAGAATCAAGTTGTAACTTGTTAGTCTGGAATAGTAGAAATTATCAGTGGTGTGTTATGTTTGAGAATTGATTGGCCTACGTGTGGTCAGTTGATCTTAAGTTTCCGACAGGAATAAAAGAACAAACATGTACAGACTATGAATCTGTATTATAGTCACGTTCATGAAATGAAATCCAGCAAAGCAGGCTTGGCTTTGAAGAATCAGACAAATAAGCATTTGTTTAGTGGAGGGAAGTTTTTGTTTTAAGAATCTCAAGTCATTTGCAAAAGATATTCTTATTAAGAATATATTAACAGGTAAGGTAGGTGCAAGAACTCTCAAAATATGTTAATGGTGACAAAATACCATGGAGCCCTCTTTACTATATTCCTATGAATAGCCATAGTACCAAACTTAAATATGCCTCGCCACTCAATGATGGATGTCTAATGATGATTTGATGTGAGTTTGAAACTTTGAATGGTATCTGAGGCTAATGTTTAGGTTCTAGGCACAGACGGTAAAAGTTACTCATTGCTTACAAATAAAGATTGCTCTTTTTGTTTATGTTTCAATGATTGCCAGATTAAAGTGAATGGTTTTGAGAATCTCTGTGCTTTCAAACTTGGTTCTGGCGGTAAAACTGACTAAAACATGGTCTTGGCCTCTTGGGTGTAGGGGTGGACTCTGTTTCATCGGTTCGGTTTTTCGTTGCTAATTGAAACCGCACCACAATTCGTTTAACCAATTATTTCAGTTATTCGATAAACCAATTTGGTTCGGCTTGGTTTCAGTTAATTTTAACCTTGTTAATATTGTTGATTTAATCCTAATTTCTAATGAACTTTTGTTTTTTGTTTTTTTTTTTCAACTGTAATCGTACATATATAAAAATTATCTAAACAAAATTATTATACCCAAATTTAATGTAGACTGAATGTATACATCAAAAGACCAACAAGACAATAGTTTATAGTAGGGGTCATCATGGGCCGGGCTAGGGTCGGGCCGGGCAGGGTCTAGTTAAAGTCAACAAAATTTAGAGTCGAGACGGAGTTTAAATATGTTAACACTTACCCGCCTTAAAAGCCTGATCTATTAGAGCCGAAAAGGGCCTTATTTTGTTTAATAAAAAAAAAACTTACATTAATTTTTTTTCCTTAAAATGTGGCTCAATGGTTATATAGGTAATATAAGACATTGTTTTTAGTTTATCATATTTAATGTGTGTAGGAATTAACTTATAACATTTATTAATATTAGTTAAGGTGATTATATTCAATTAACTATCTCTCTAAATCTCCTAATATTAATTGTTATGTAACAAAGAAAATAAAAACTAAAGAAAACAAAACTTAAGAAATCAATTACAAAGAAAGAGATAAATTGCATATTATAGAAAAAAGATAAACATAATTAAAAAATAGAACATTATTATGGCTTATTCGAGCGGGCCTAAAGGGCTGGGCTGGGCTTGGCCCTAAAGGGCTCAAACGGGCCGGGCCGGGTTTCATTCTCATGGCCCATACCCTACCCTATTAAAAAGGGTTGGGCCGGCCCGCCCTAATGCAAGGGCTGGGTCAGGCTTCGGCCCTACGGGCCGGGCGGGTTTAGGGTCTAAGGGCCAAATGATGATCCCTAGTTTATAGGGTACTGATGGAAAATGTCACGTTAGAGTATGAAATGATAAAAATGTCACCTAGTTTCTCACTTGATAAAAAGGTCCAATATTATCAATTGTTAGAAATATTAATTTAGTTCTTATTAATAATGAGGTAATATTAAAAAATGTCAGTTTGTGATATTTTCATTTCCCATTTTACCCTTAGTATTAATATACTCTATTTGTGTTTCAATTTCAAAACCTGATCAGTTCTCTCTCAGTCTCTCTCCTCCAAGTGTTATTCCCCTCCAGCGCTCTCTGCCTTTCCATCGACCCCCTTGCTGTCTCCGAAGTCGATGTCGTTTTGTGCTGATCTTTCTCCAGCTGGAGCCGAGTCACCGTTACCACTGGACCTCCATCTCCGACTGGAAAGCGACCTAGAGACGAACTGGAAGACGACGACAATCATGAAGACGAAGAGAGCTGCGGCCGAGATTCGGTGCTCGAGACTCGATATGTACCTACAGCTTCTTCTTCCTCATCGCGGATTTCGTTCTCATTTCCCGCTCCCAAAATCCTAACGCTGACGACACTCTTGAGCTTAAGAAAAGCCGTTGCGTCTGCTTCTTCAGTGTCGGTGAGTCCTCTTAATTTTCAATTTCAAACCTATTTTTCCTTTAATTTCTTGAACCATTGTTATGCGTTCCACTTGTTAATTTTGTTTCTTTTGTTTTGATGGTAATTTGTTGATATGTTGTGTTTGTTTTCATGGATTTGGGAGCGAGGAGCAGATGCTGGAGTGGAGGCCAAAGATTGCATCAAGATCAAGGATATGGCATTGAAGGCTTCGGTAGCCTACAAAAACTGCAAGCGGTGTTCGAGGCTGTGCGGCGAACATCGGAATCGGAACTGTTCGGATTTTGATATGTCGTCGAAGTTCCACTGCTCGTACCAGAGGACTGGGAGCTCGAATTCGACGCTGAGGCAATGAAGGAAGGGGATGGAGAGTAGGCTGAAAGCGCTTTCGAGTGGTGATAGAGCATCCAGTAATGATTCACAGCAGGTCTCCATTGTAAGGTTAGACAGCTCTTTTTTTCCCCTCCTTCTTTAATTATTGAATTTCTAGTGTCACATCTTGGTATGTTCGGATTTTGATATGTCGTCGAAGTTCCACTGCTCGTACCAGAGGACTGGGAGCTCGAATTCGACGCTGAGGCAATGAATGAAGGGGATGGAGAGTAGGCTGAAAGCGCTTTCGAGTGGTGATAGAGCATCCAGTAATGATTCACAGCAGGTATCCATTGTAAGGTTAGACAGCTCTCTTTTCTTTCAGTGTTTTTTTCCCCTCCTTCTTTAATTATTGAATTTCTAGTGTCACATCTTGGTATGTATGTTAGTGTGGTTCATGGTAGTTTTGGAGGTTTGGATTGGTTAATTGTGCCAACTTGGTCTCAGTTTTGTTTATATTCATAAACTGATTGTTTGATTACAAATAAGAAGTTTATTTACAATTCCTATCCAGTGAGTGGAGTCTTTGTTTTGCCTTTTCAAGTTTCACATGTTTCATGTGGAGGACCAATCCCATATATTTTTTTTTTTTGTGATTTGATATGTTCCATGTTTTATTTGTGGTCTACTTAGAGCTGTCATAGCTTGGGGTTCAAATTAGTTAATTGTGCAAACTAGTTAATTACGTAATTATCAGGGTTGCTGGACTGCCAATTTTATTAAATCTACAAAAAATAAACGAGGGTTTCTGAAATCCGCCTTGTGGGAAATCACTGTCTTTTACATGTCCCGGCATCTTGTGAGTAGAATTTGATAGATGTGTACAAGGAAGTCCTTCAATAGAGTATGTGTTGGCTCTTATGGAGCTGTTTAAGTTCACTTGAGACTACTCCTTGGACCCTGATTAGTAGACAGACGTAGTTTGCATTTTGGAAATTGGTACAGTAACAAGCTATCATAGAAAACATATACCTCCAAATAAAGAAAACAAGTAAGCACTTAGTTTTCAATGCATGTTAGACTACAGTGAGATTTCTGGGTTTTTCCCAATTTGAGTTCATCTTGATTGAGTTATTTTACATGCATTTGATGGGTGGCTCTATAGCATTTGAACATATATGTTTGCTTTTGAATAGTACCTTTTCTAACTTGGTGATAGCTTCACATGTACTTTAACTATCAGAGAATTGTTATTTGAAAGAGAAAGTGACTTGGCTATACAATTATGTTTTTAAGTACAAATGTCATTCATATGTGTACTCTATGGTCTCAACTAACGATACTACCCTCGGTTTGCTTAAAATTAACAGTGTGCAAGATACATATCCTTTTCTTTTCTGCTTTCAAATTCTTCTCCCTTGTAATTATACAGACTTTCCATATCACTAGGGAACAACATGGGGGAGGGTTTCTGGACCTTATTCTACACTAGTGGATGATGTTGCTCATTTCTATTTCCTTATGTTTGTAGATTAGAGGCATGCATATCAGCTTAGTCCTAATGCCCCTAAAGAAAGAGTTGATAACAGAAAGCACTATGAACAAAAATTTGGGCAGGAGTGCACTTAAAGCTTCCAAGTCAACCAACTGCCTTACCAATTGTGAAGCAGAGAAGATTATTGCCTATGAAACATGTAATAGCATTTAGAAGATGATAACTCCATGATAGATATTTCACATTTCCCCTGAGACAGCTTTGTATAATATTGTGCTATATATATATATATATATATATATATATATATTGTACCTGTGCATTTCTTTTAGGAACAACTCAGCCCCAAAAGTGGGTAGTGCAACTGTTACGAACTCTAATTCATGGGATTCTGAGAATTGAGTGCAAGTATGTTAATTGATGTGGGTCAATTATTAACCATCAAATCTGGATAAGTGTTAACTATTAGCTAGCTACTTGTATATCTATGAGAGCATTGAAGGAATTGCTCCATGTTCCTAATAGGATGAGGTGGAATGGCATCTTACTATATATTGGGTTGTTATAAGGAGTTTTGATTTTGTTTGTGTTTGTGGTTAAAATTGATGATTTGATAGTGATGAGACAATTGTTAAGATTATTAACAATGACTTGGCTACGGATTGACAGTAACGTGGATATAACAGTGATTTCATCAATGACTTAGCAAGTGAAATGTGATTAATAGTGGCTTGGTTAGTGACTTAGTCAGTGACTTTGCCGGTGACTTGAGCTTAACAGTGATTTGGTCAGAGATTAACAGTGACATGTTCATAATTGTAATCTGGTCAGTGACTTTGCCGATGACTTCTTTCTCTGCATCGTTCTATCATCTTCTGATTCCACCTCTCGGTAGCCTTCATCATCGTCGCTTGGTTCCCTTTCTTTTCTTTTTGGTCTTGCCATTTCTGATGTTTAAATTCTGTTCAAAATTTTTAAAATAAGAAGGTTATCATTGAGTTTGCAAGTTACATGACCAGTAACTTGGCCAGCTACTGATCTGGCCAGTGAAGACACAGGCCATATCAATGATAATGTCAGTGACATAATCAGTTACATGGTCAGTTACATATATTGTAAGTTACATGATCAGTTACATATATTGTAAGTTACATGATCAGTTACATACATTGTAAATTACATAGTCAGTTACATGATCAGTTACATACATTGTAAGTGACATAGTTAGTTACATAATCTGTGACATGAGGTTAACACACGTTATTAAGGAGTTGACCTTTTCCAGTGACTTCTCTGGCCAATGACTTGTCTAGCGACCTAGTCAGTGACCTCACTGGCCAATTTCATTATATCATCCTATAAAGTAGGTATTTGACCAGTGATTGATGGTGACATAGTCAGTGACTTTGCCGGTAACTTGAGCTTAACAGTGACTTAGTCAGGGATTAACAGTGACATGTTCATAACTTCTTTGGCCAGCTACTGATCTGCCCAGTGAAGTCACAGGCCATGTCAGTGACATGATCAGTTATACTTTTTTGTTTGACATATAATGAATGCAATACAGTCGTTAGAACATATGTCTTGCAGTATTTGTCCAGTGACATGGCCAGAGATTGACAGTGACTTGGCCAATGATTGACAGAAACTTGGCTAGGGATTAACAGTGACATAGTCAATGACATATTCATGACTGTGACATGGCCAGTAACTAGAGGTTAACAGTGACTTGGCTAGTGATTTTAGGTTAACAGTGACTTGAGGTTAATAGTGACTTGGCCAGGGATTGACAGTAACATGAATGACATGTTCATAACAATGGCATGGCCAGTGAGATAGCTAGTTACTTGAGGTTAACAGTAACGTAGCCAATAACTTGAGGTTAATAGTGACTTGGCCAGAATTTGACAGTGACATGGTCAATGACATGTTCATAACTGTAACAGGGCTAGTAACTTGGCCAGTGACTTGATGTTAACAGTGACTTGGCCATGCATAAATTGACAGTGACACGCTCAGTGACTTTGTCCGTAACTTGGCAGGTTCAACTGCTGCAAAAAGTCTATAAAAATAATATTTCATTAAGAAAAACTAAACATACCAACTAGTTGATTTGGTAAACTAAACATACCAACAAATTTCTAAAATTTATCGTCCTTGCTACTCTTCTTTTTCTTTATGGCTAGAACTTTTGCTTCTCCTTCATAATCTTCTTCACTTCCTTCCCTCTGTTTTCTTTTACCCAGGCCTATGTGTTCTGTTTGTATATCCTGTACGAAATTGTGAAAATGAGAAGATCATTAGTGACTTTGACAGTAATATGATCAGTAACATGTTCATAATTGTGACATGGCCAGTAATTTGGTCAGTGATATGGATATAAACAGTGACATAGTCTGTTACATGCAAGGTGACCTGACCAATGGCATGCCCAGTAACTTGGTAAGTGATATGGATATAATAGTGACAAGGGATTGACAGTGACATGGTCAGTGACTTGAGGTTAACAATGACTTGGCCAAGTGACTTGACAATGATTTGGTCAGGGATTGACAGTGAGGCAACTGCCTCAAGTACCCAGAATTGGTTCAGTTGGAAACCAATTGACAAATGGTTCACTTATGATCATCTCCCACCTTCATCAGTCATTCACTTACACTATAGTAACTCAAAAGAACCATGTGCACTACATGAATAACAACAACAATGGGAGGAGAAATTTCAAATCCGTAATGATTTTTGCAAGTACAAGTGTAATACACACATTGTAAAGTTGAAACATAATAGAAACATATTCCTTAATTAGTCCTTACTGATAAATGACACTAGCATAAAACTCGAGCTCAAATTCACTGACTGATGCTCTTCAATTCCTACTTTACTTGTGATGAACTTGACATGTTTTACATTATTCTACACACCCAAGTGACCCAACCAAAGATCTTTACTAGAAAAAGTATATCAATCCCATTCTAACTTGCAAGCATGCATTTCTCTGCATAAGTGAAAGGCCCAATATTGGAACAATCATAAAAAAAAAAAAGATCTGAGAACAACTTCAAAGAGCGTTTGCTACTTTACGTCTTTACTCAAATTTGGAATGTCAAATTCAAACTTGTTGTTTTCCTCTGAACATAATATAAGCAAACTTAAAGCAACATTCACAGATTCACGGGCAAATTGAATTGAGAAACATACAACGAATCCAAACTCACCTATGTTGGTCTTGATTTTGGCATCAAGGCTACAATTGCAAAAGCTTATGAGCACACTAGGACATCTTTTTGGCACCCATCACTACAAATTTATGATAATGAATTTATTAATCTAACAAATCTGGATACTCTACTCATATATAGTAAGAGCCAGATCTATATGGTATGGTATAGTTCAGAGTTCCACCCACCATTAAAGATCCAAATTGATCAATTACTTTCTCATATAAGCAGACATAAAGCAGTAAAATCTCTGCTACTAAACCCTAAAGAAGTTTAAGGGTTCGTTCCTAGGAAATGAAAACTACAAAGAGAATGAATGGGAGAGATGACTAATACCATATGGCAAAGGAAGAGCTTTAAAAGCATTACGGATCAGATCAACAAAGATCATTGAGTATAAAGGAAGAGTTCTCTTTTGAAGTTTGTGGGCCTTACAGTACAACATCACCGGCTGCTCATTGTAGAAATCGTAAGAAATACTCTCTCCGGTGGTCGCCGATTTCGAGCTCACCATCTCTAGATTGGTACCAGATTCGACACAATCAACAAAATGGTCTTCGACAAGTACTTGGTGAGCGGAGGGATGATCTTGCGGAAGAGAGCGATGTTCCTCTGTGGTAAGTTGAGCCTGCATTCGTCGTGGATTTGGTGGCCCCTGACAGTGAATATGCAAAGTCAGAGACGGACTTGACGCCATTGTAGAGAGAGATGTTTTGGTAAGGATAAGGGTTCATATGGGCACGGATAACCGAAGGGGAGAGAGAGAGAGCTGCGGGTGGCAGCTTTGGTAATTACGCCTAATTTTAATGGCAGGTTGTTAAGAGGTGACCTTAATTATCATGGGGACACTTGTGTGTCCTGAATTATAATAAGATACTTCAAAATGACATCTTTTATCATTGGCCATAGATATAAATATATTATAGCTTATTCTATAATTTAAAGCTATAAGAAATATATTCTCTAAAAAAAAAAAAAAGCTATAAGACATATAAAAACAAATAATCAAATGAAATTAACTACAATTAAAATTAAAATTAAGTTACGACTCAAAAAAATTAAAAGTAGCAATAGAAAATTAATCACTTATAGGAAATTATTAAAGTATAATTAGAGTAATAAATATAAATTTTGGTTTCTTGACCCAAAGCACCAAAATTTATTAAAATTATGCCAATTACTCCAACAACAAAATTTTATTCACACTTACCCTGTTTCAAGTAAAATGACAGTTTTGCGCTTAACATAATTAACAAACTACAGTATATGTCACTCACTCTCCAGCGCAACTCTCTCTCTCTGATCTTCGATCACCTCCGGCGCGTCGTCGGACTCCAACATCACGATCTTGGACGACATGCCGCGATGGCGTCCAAGCTTGAAGCTCCGGTCAAGCTACCAGAGTCAAACTTCGTCTCGATCAGAGCCACAAAATAGTACCGCCTATCCTCAAAGCTACCTCAACGAAGTTCTGAGATCGTCGACGGAGAGGCTGAACTTCCGGTCGATCTGAACGTCGTCGTCTCTCTTCGCTCTATCTCTTTCTCTCTCTCCAGCACGACGCCTCTTCGATCTGAGGGTTTGCAACCTGTGAAACCCAGCCCGACAAAGAAAGGTTGAGGGGTGGGTGCCCAAATCAATTATTACTATTATTATTATTATTTTAAGTGATAGGGCAAAAGGAAAAAAAAAATTGAATGTCTATTAGGGATAGATGTCTATTGGAGGGCTAGACGTTTTTAAATTGATATAATCTCTTCATTTTTTTCTTTAATTAAAGTTTTTTTTGTCTAATTTTAGAAAGATTAGTTCCCATGCCGGCTACCGAAAGTTCTATTGGAGGGTAATAGACGTCTATGGGGGGCTATAGACGTCTATTAGGGGGCTATAGACTATTGAGGGCAATAGATGTCTATTGGAGGTAATAAACATTTTCAATGACCTATGAAATCTCCGACGACCTTTTTGGGGACTTCTGGTGAGGTTTTTAGAAAAGTTCGGTGGACGGCGGCCGGTAACTGGATTTCGGTGAAAGTGAGCCAGAATCCGGCGAAAGTTGGCAGGAATCCGTCGACAGGTGATGGGAATCTGGCGGCCAGTGACGGGGCTCCGGCGAAGCTTCCTATGGTTTCTCTATTTTCTATTCTCTCTCTCAGACTAGCTAAGTAACAAAGGGGTGACGGTAAAATGGTCTTAAAAAAAAAAAATAAATAAAAAACTTAATGGAGTATTAGGGAAGACTTCCTTAAAGTGTTTTTTTTTTTTTTTGAATAAATGGCTGGTGCGGCTACCCTCAAGCCTTGATTAATGAAACTGTCGAATACAAGGGGGGACATTGAGCCTAAACCCCTAATTACAATAAGCATCTAGAGTATTTCCCGAAATAAAATACAGAAGACATGTATTTTAACAAGCACCAACTAGCAAAGAGTGCTCTAATGGCTACTCCATTTGCTTTAACAAAGCGGTGACATAACGAAAAGATAACTCGATATGTAACTCAATTACAATGTAGCATAAGTTCCATAAGCACAACTTTCCTATTATGTTGCCGTCGGATGATAAATCCGACGACACTTAACTTCACCCTGCCACTTGGTGGGAGCAACCATTTGACAAAGCAAGGAACTCACCGCCTACCTAGAGCAGACAAGGCACTTTGAGTGCACACACAGGCATAAAGCCCGACTAGCCCTACATAACTCATGTAGGGACTTATTGCTCGCAAAATGCGCATCACTACTAGACTAGCTAAATAAACAAAAAAAATAAAAGAAAAAACAGCTTGGATAGGGCCTATGACGTGAGCCCAAACCCAAGCACATTCCAAGGTAGCAAACATATCACAGCCCCTGAGTATGGCTAGCCCAAATCTGACCCAGCACCTGCATCAGATTTCCACAGCCTATGTCGGGTCATCACTGTCTGTAACGAGGCGCCACCGTCAGAATCAGACCCTCGCCTACACCGGACCACTGTTTGCACTGGACCGCCTTCTGCATAGGATTACAACCGCCTGCATCGGACAGCCGCCACCGACGTCAGGTGGCCGCCTGTATCCGGTCGCCACTGCCAGTGCTCCTCCAGGGTTCACCCTCAACCACCATCTAAGTCCGACCATCCTGGGACACCCCCGCACGGATCCCACCTCCTTAGTCCCTTCGACCTGCAACATCGGCCGGCCGGAATTAAGCCACACCTTTCCTCACGACCCCGATCTGTCTGACCTCCGAACACTGGTCCCCTGGATCTAGAGCGAGACCACGATCACCCAACAAACAGAGCCCGTCCGATAACAGCGTCAGTGGACGCGCCGCCAGACGTAGACTGGCGACGATTTTTGAAAACTCTAGCGCTTAGAACTGCAGCCCTCGCTTTTAGGCTATGCCTTAGAGTGTTTTAGATAAGAGGGAATTAAAAAAACTTAATAGGGTAAATGGGAAACAAATCCCTAGAAATGGGGTAAATGGACAAAAACCCATAAATTTTACCTAATAAAATGAGGGGAGTGAAATTTGCACTCCCCAAATTACAAATCACAATCCCTTCGTAATATTTTAATATATTCTCATTCAGATTTTCATGAATTTCCAAGTTTACCCCACTATCTCTCAAATCTGGCTTTCATGCCCACCTCTCTCTCTCTCTCTCTCTCTCTCTCTCTCTCTCTCTGCTCTCTTTCCAAACCCAGAAACACAATGAAATGCATCTCAAGCTGAAATCAACTCCCGTCTCCCTCACACCTTTGTTGAATTTTCATTGATTAAATTTGGTCAATGGAGGAGATGCAAGGTTAATGAGTAAAAGTCTATAATAGTTAATGGAAGAGTCCCAAATTGCTAGCCATGTCTGGAGACTCACCAGAAACTCAAGCTCTCTAAGAACTCATCTTTTCCCTGAACATAAACCCTATCCCCTTACCCATCACAATCATCTGGGCCCTCCTAAATTTGAATCCCAAGTTCCCCATTTGGGTCCTATAAGCGTTGACAAGGTCAAATTGTCGTTGCCAATTTTCCCTAGTTTTCCATTTAGGTACTGCTTGAATCTGATTTCTCAAATTGGGTTGGAGCAATATGGACTTTGCGAGGCCGATGCAGTTGAATCTGATGATGCAGGGATGATTTGGGATGACAGCGTGAAGAAGAAAAGGAAAAGGAAGAGGAAGAGGAAGATGAACAAGCATAAGTTGAGGAAGCTGTGGAAAAGTCTTCATCACAAGACCTGAGCTTGATGTCGCAAGAAGTTTCTAAACTCTTAGTTTCATTGTTCGAGTTCGACTACTTTGACAAGTATGAGACATTTTAATTCCAAATTTGAGTGTAA
Organism: Rosa multiflora; assembly: GCA_002564525.1. Classification (NCBI taxonomy): domain Eukaryota; kingdom Viridiplantae; phylum Streptophyta; class Magnoliopsida; order Rosales; family Rosaceae; genus Rosa; species Rosa multiflora. The sequence continues at coordinate 1,034 of BDJD01003607.1, read as the reverse complement.
TTATCAGCCACCTTGATTTAGGTTATAAAGCATGAGAATTGTTGAGTTTTAGAAAAAAAATAAAACAAAAAATTCAGAAGACGTATGAATTGACAAAGACAAAAATATGTTTAGGAGGGATAAATTTGGAAATTCATGAAAATCTGATAGAGAAAATATTAAAATATTATGAAGGGAGTGTGGTTTGTAATTTTAGGAGTGCAAATTTCACTCCTCTAAAATTATAGTGGTTCGGTTAGTTTTTGATTTATTATAAGTAATGAAACCCGGAATGTTTCATTATGGTATCGATTTCACTTTTCTCCTCTTATCCTTTTCTTAGGGCCGATCACTAACTGAAAACCACACTGCAAGCATCCGTTCGGTTCGGTTGTTATTTTTTGTCAATTCGGTGCAGTTTGTCGATTTTTAGTTCCAAAAAGTCCAGCCCTACTTGGATGGGAGATTGTACGTAATGTAGAAACTAAAAAGTTAGATCATGAGTAGTGTATGGGGACCAATATAGAGCAAGGAAATTCTTCTACACTAATAGAGCATAATAAACAACAATGAAAGATGGTGTAGTACAAATAAAGAGAAACCGGAATGACTATTAGTTCCATTTACTAGAACCTAATAGAACACTAGTGACTGTCTATTGGTTTTCAGAGTTTCCTAGAGCTACTTTGAGTAAAGCTTTTAATATTCGAATGTCACAAGTCAATCAAGTTCACACACTATTTAAGATTCTTCAGATATTAGACTACTTAATGAGTAATTAAGTAGAGTATATTAGGGGTGAAGCTAAGTTTAAGGTTGCATGGATTCATTTTGTTTTTAGTTCATTCAAGATTTGCTCATAAGATAAAGACAAGTCAAGATCGAAGAAAAACTCGTACACATAAAAAAAAAAGGATTAAATATTTGTTACTCCTCAAATTTTTCCCTGAAAATAAACAGTTTGGTCATTCGCCTTTTAAATTCAACTGAATAGTCCTTATTCTTTCTAATTCTCACATAACAAGTCCACAACATGTCCAAAATGACTATTATAC
>BDJD01003606.1:11534-55081 GCA_002564525.1 Rosa multiflora | reverse complement strand
CTTTCCCAGAGCTTTGAAGGCTACAAAGCAGTACTTGATATTAATAAGACTTTATTCAGTACATAAATCAAGAAAGCCAAATTATCTTAAATCAGTATAAGACCCATAAGGTGAGCCAATAATGTTCTACCAACGGGCAATAGGAAACTACATACCCACTTCAAGTTCTGGCAAATCACGCTTAGGCCATATATTTGATCCACAATACGATGGGTACCTACAAAAATTATGAATGAAAAACTGAGCAGGATTAAGGTATCATGTTCTATCTGCTGAATCTGAAAGTTTACATCTAGGTTTGACACTGCTTAAGATATTGCAGCATAAAAACTAATGGTCAATATAACAATCTTGTCCGAGATTTATGAAGTTGGTCATTTACTGACTACAACAGTCCTAATTTAGCCATCTATTTTGCTCAATCATCAGTGGTCTGAGTCATATACTAAGATACCTCAGACAAATTCCACGAGCACTCATTTTATGAGTAATGTTCCTAGAGCATTTACCTTTGAATTAGAGCCTCATCTGTTGTTGGTCTATCTAATATAGGATTAGCGTAGAAAGATCCTTTTAACATATCTGCAAAATCAAAACAGAAATCACATATCAGTAACTTGATCAAGTAATTGGTTCAAGAGTTTCCAAAATCTAAACAGAAAACTGAAAAAGTTAACCTGGCTTTCCAGATTCCAACTTCTCCTTTCCATGACTCCATCCAAAATTATACCTGCAAATGGATGGAGATAAAGAGTACTCAAGTCATATATCTCTGACAAAAAAACAAAGAGTTGAGATGATCAGATGAAACTTCATTTTGCTTGCAGGAGGTCTATGTAAAGAAGGTAGGAATGAAAGCACAATTAATATGCGATCAAATTATGGCTCTAATATGCATTACCTACTATGAGGATCTTCGAGTTCCTTCTTCACCTCTTCAGGAAGATTGGCCAACCTGATGAAAGACAAGACAGAGTCCTTATAAGAAATGCTAATGTCTCAAATGACCTCCTAATCCATAGAGAGAATGACAGTTCATATATAATTTCAGTAGGGAGATTACACCTAGGTGACAGATGTAGAAGATTTTGGCGCAAGGATGAAAATCCCGGAACCTACACAATTCACACAAAAAGGATGCAATTACAAGGATAGTAATGAGGAGAAACTGATCAATACAACATAGTTTAACAGCTAGCTACTAAGTAATCGTTGGCTCCGGAGCTACACCCATGTCCAGATCACTCCAACTACATGTGAAATCTACAAGATGGACAAAGTAGATTCCTATAATTTATGGTGATCTTTTGTTCTTTTAAAACCTGCCCATCGCAAACTTGGCAATTCTGTTGTGAAAACACAATTCAATCAGCATAGAGTGATATGTGATGACTGATGAAAATGGAGAATTACCGACCATCCAACCTATCATGGAAAATAATATGATAATAAAAACAAACAGTTGATGATATGCGTCACGCAACCGTGCAACTTACATCAGTGACGGATAGAATCCCTAACCCATTCGGCCCAAATCCTTCTTCAATCTTCCTCGACAAGTCCGTCTTCTTGTCCTGTAATCACAAAATCAAATTCCGCAACCTGATTTCGCTGAATTTAACCCCAGCTTTTTCAATTTTTTTTTTTTGTTTTCTCAGTAACCAAATCCGCTATCAATAAAACTCTTGCGCTCAGTTTTCTCGGCGACCAAGCAAACAGTAACTGGTAGAGAGAGAGAGAGAGAGAGAGAATTACTTGGAGCTCCGTGTATGATATGGTGACGGCCGTGAGAGTGGGGACGGCGGTGGTCGGCGGCATGGCTTCGGGAAGAAATTTGGCGGGAAAGACGGCGAAATTGGACTCTGACGGTGAGAGAGAGAGAGAGAGAGGTTTTATATAGGAGGAGGTGGGAGTTTGGTTGTCAATTCAAATTCGTTGACTAACGAATAGAGAAAGAGAGAGACGCCTCCCTTCGAGGGGGGAATAAAGCTCCCGTAAAATTGACGCGCCTTCTAATGTAAATATCTAATCTAAGTAATTTTTTTTTCCATAAATAATGTATTTAAACACTCATGAAAATGAGGTTAATGATGTCTATATGCTCTAATGATTTTCATACTCAAATCTATATAAATGGGGTTAATGGTATTCGCGCAAGTGACTATGATTTTATAACTTCGTGACAATTAACTTCTAAATTTTCTTTTAAAAAAAAATTATCGTCCGAAATTATGATTTTTCACTCAAATTTCAAAAATATTCTTTAGAATAAAATTGAAATTATAATATTGATTGATTTTATTTTTATTTTTATTTTTATTTTTTAGAGATAAATTTGATTCGTTAAGTTGGTTGGTACAGGTGTAAAAAGTGGGTACCCGTTGTGATGGCCTTCGTCCACTCCTTCACCTTCCCCATCACCGCCAAACCTTTTCGCGCCTTCCCCAACCCCCGAACGCCGTCGTTTCCCACGCGCTCCACCCTCCCTTTTCACAACCTCCTCACTCGCCGCCACTCCGATGTCTTCTTCACCTGGGACGACGTCGTCCGGATATCCCAACCGGAATCCCTCCCCGACGACGACCCTTCCGATCTCAAATGCTACTCCGATAAGATCAAATTCTGCAACCGCGGCCACGTAAGTCTCACACCGATCGCTCTCTCAGTAAGTCTAATCTTAAACCCTAAACCCTAGGCTGCTTGCAGGAAATGCAATCGGAGTTCCGTTCCTTCGTAATTGAGGACCAAATCGTTGGGTACATTCACAACGGGTGAGCTTGAATTCATCGAGTTTCAGACTCTTTCATGGTTTAGATTAGATTACTGGTGAGTAATTAGCTGAAGCTTTGCAGATTTGCCGAGAATTTACGGAGTTACCAGGACGTTTTTACTTTTCCACCAGGCCAGGTAACCCTGCATTCTTCGCTGAGCTCACCCGAGGATAGGACAAGAGCTGTTGGGGATGTGGTTAAGAGCTTAGGGGAAGAATTGATTCCAGGTATAAGAAATGAGGTACTGCTTGTGCTAACTGAATCGGATTCTGTTATATGTGGTGGCGTGCTTATATTCTCGGATTGTGTGTTGAAAAAGTTGAAGATATTTGAAGGTTTTGTTAGTTTGGCTAACTATATAATCACTGTGTTTTGGTGGTCAGTTTTACCCGGTGACGTCGGCTTTTGGGGCTCCAATATATTTCTCTCTTGAACGTGCAGCGGCTCCTTACTTTGGAATAAAGGTATGTTCTTGCTCTCTTAAATTATCATTGTTTCAACTTTTTGAAGCATTGATTGCAAGTCATTTGGTTGTATTAATAATCATGATCAAAGGGCCTGGCTAATGAAAGTAAGTGGATATTACCTAGAAGTGCGCCAATGAGTTGTTGTTGGATAGTCGTGGAGGTTTTGTGAAAAGATTTGATGAGGAGGTCTGGGAGGCAACTACTTTTTGATTACGTTTTTTCGCGTTCTTAGTTTTTTCTTAAATCGTGAATAGGTTTATGGAGTGCATATGTGTGGCTATGTTGAGAAAGATGGGAAGGAATTTCTATGGATAGGGAAGAGAAGTCAACAGAAACAGACCTATCCAGGGATGCTTGATCATCTTGTTGCTGGTGGACTGGTTTGTAACAAACTATCAATTCATTTTTTAACACAATTTACTTTACTTTCTTTCAGTATTTAGGCTGTTAGAGAGCCTCAATGTAGTCTGCTTTTGGCAGCCAGAATGACTTTTAGTCATCAAGTTTGTCCTATAAATAAGACAGTGCAGTTGCTGCTAATCGAATGATAATGATCATTTGGGTTTGTAATATGAAGCAAGTGGAAGATCTGAGTACTTCTTACTTGCCTGATATTTAGAGGTTTACTAGCATACCAAATTAATGTGCTGGTTTCTTGATGATCATCTTGAAGAAATTAATAATAAAACAATGTTTATACATTCCTTTCTGCAGTCGGCCTATTATTTAGTTGACCTCATTACTTTTTGAGATAGTTGTAATTATAAACCCAAAGTTGTTAACTGCAGCCTCATGGGGTAGCTTGTGGGGACAATGTTGTGAAGGAATGTGAAGAGGAAGCCGGAATACCAAGCTCCATTTCCAAGGGGTAATTTCTTATTAACTGATGAATTGCCAGTTATGATTTCTAGAGATTGGACATGCCTTGTTTCGGCTAGAAAACTGAACGTTATTCGGCTTATCTCTCTCTTGGAAATTCTCTTATACAGTGCTGTACCAGTTGGTGCTGTTTCGTATATGGACATTGATGGGTATAGTTACAAAAGGGATGTCTTGTTTTGCTATGATTTAAAACTCCCTGAGAGCTTCATGCCTAAGAATCAAGGTGACACCCTCGTCTATTGTAGTTGTAGAATATGCTTTAAACCTTCATTGTTTTCTCATCAGTCAAGTATTGCATGTCAGCAACGAATTTTCACTTTCCATTCATTCAAACATCTGCAACTTTTCCTTGAAAGAGAGTAACTTCAAATTCGATTATTGACATGTGACAGATGGAGAGGTGGAGAGTTTCAAGTTGATCCCTGTGATGCATGTTGCGAACATCATCCGGAGGACACCATTTTTCAAGCCAAATTGTTCACTTGTCATCATTGATTTCCTGTTTCGACATGGGTATTTCTCTTTTTCTGTCATCATGCTTACATTCGAGTAATCGGTTAAACAAACTTTTTTTTTTGCACTCTCACTCTTCTGCTTACCTGACAACTATCAATGCTGCTGCCATGAACCCCTGATGATGTATGGTCACCCTCAAGATCTGCCTATAGTCTACTCACTTACAATTGTTCCCACTTTGATCAATCTATATCTCAGTTCATTTTCATGTACAACCATAATTCTTATATATAACCTCAGATGCACTACTATCTGATTCTCCCTAACAATCTGTTAATGTCTATAATCAATGCAGGTACATTAGTCCCGAATGCTTCGGATACCTGGATCTATTACAAAGTTTGAGAAGCGGTAGTTGTTCCTAATATTATTTTGTACGTACTTTAATCGTAGAAGACTATAAGCTATCTTAAAATCTGTGTAAGTAATACATTGGTTGGAAGAACACTAGTTAATGTTCAAAATGTTGCTGTTCCTGCTTTCTTATTTTACTAGTTAAGTATCAAAAACCGAACACTAGTGTTTCTCGAGACTGGAAAAGGGAGACCACAGTTAATGTACTTGGAATTCTTCCTCCACCAACACCGTAGTTGGGTCCTTGGCCGGAGCTTCACTCGTGTCCTTCTTGGTCCTTTACTTGCAGTAAATGACTCAACCAAGTAGAGGTAGGAGGAGGAGATGAAGGCTATTGATTTGTTTGGGGTTAAACACATGTAGTCTTCCATTTTTTATGTTTCTTTTTCAGGGTGTGTGTGTGTGTGTAATATGTACTGTAATAAATGAATTAAAATACTTTGTTCGCCCGAATTTGGATGGTTCTTGAAAATTATTTTTCAGTCCCTACGATTCACGAAATAATCACACATATAACATTGAACTATGTTGAATTAAAATACTTTGTTCGCCCGAATTTGGATGGTTCTTGAAAATTATTTTTCAGTCCCTACGATTCACGAAATAATCACTCATAAGATTGAACTATGCGCACAAAATGAGTGAATTTATATCTTGATCATTCTTCTCTTGTGACTGATCATTGGGATGGAGGTGTTATTTGTTAGCAAACTATGTGTGAAATGTCAAGGTAAAATAGGAAAGAAGTTGGTGAATTGAAAAATTGATTGATTAGTAATGTACCATCGATAATTGATTGATTAGAAAATTTTCAGCAAATTAATTGGGCTATTGAAGAAAATTAAATTGAATTTTAAGGAGTGATGTTCATAATAAAAAGTCGAAGATTGAGAAGGCGACAATGAATGAAATGAAAATGCTAATCTAAGTGTGCATTTCTATCCAACTTGGTCATCTCACCAAAAGACACGTAAAAGGGCGCATATACAGTTGCTGATGCCTTTATTAAGTAGAAAAGATAAAGTTAAATATGTGCATATACATTGTTAAATATGTGTATATTATACACTAACAGTTAACGATGTGCATGATGAAACAAAAGATAAAATTACGTGTTTGAAACAAGGATAAAATTAGGTCTTTGCCTGGTGTGTTGTACCAGTTGCTGCAATGTTGTAATGGTTGCTATCTTATGTATCTCTTTCTATTTTTGGGCCTTTTATTCAAAGCATTCAGACCAAAAAAAAAAAAAAGGATTTTGAAACAATATGAATTACTGCAGTGTTAGCTTCTTAACTGAACACTAGTTAATGTAATTGAAATTCTTCAATTGAAGAGAGTCCACGGAAGCATCAAGACTCCTTTGTCCCCGCAACCAGTTAATGTAATTGAGAATTTTAGCGATGAGTTTGTAAAGTTTAAAAATAAATAAGACTTTTACACGAGTAATCTGTTGGTAAAATTTTAACAGAGATAACACTATATTCGTCGGCATCAAGCCAACAACACTATTAGTACCATATTTCATCGGCAGTGATCTCAAAAATTACATGAAGAACGCACTACACAATAGCATTAAAAGCACCGAAGTGAAATGCTTTTTATCGTGTAATGTAACTTATTTGCATCATTGTTCAATACATTCCAATGGCATGCACAACCAGTCAAATGTTTACTGCTGAAGCAAGATAATACATTTTCAAATGCTAGTCACACGCTCAACTCCTCCACATTTGGGCTCAATGGTTCAAACAGAGCTTCCACTTCGTTCTCATTAACTTCCTCCAACCTTGACGGGTTCCACTTTGGATTCTGCATGGGCAACAATAGAGAATCAATGAACTACTTCTGTTCTTTGGCCATTACAGAAGGGAATCTAGATTAACGAACCTGATCCTTGTCCACCAACACTGCCCGCACACCTTCAGCAAAGTCATTACGCAAGGATGATCTTACAGCAATGCGATATTCAGTTTTCATAACACCAGTCAGCTGGATTTGGCCAAGTACAGAATCATTATTCATGTTACTTCAACAAAAAGTGAGCTAGCAAAGACCATGTGATGAAAGAATGAAAAGTGTACACTCCAGACTCACTGTGGATAATTGATTGTCATTCTTCCCAAGGGCAGATGCAACTTTGGAGAAATACTTCTGTGTCAAGAAAAGTGAAAAAGGAGCACCCTTTCCAAGACCTTGAAGAGCTTCATTAGCCCACTCCACCACTGCGACAGAAACAATAAATCAGCAAGAACAAGATTCAAGGGATATCAGAGTGAAATCCAATACTTTTAAGGTAAATTCAATCTCTCTAATAGCAGAAGTATAAATGATCATTTCATTACCGATAAGTGAGTGGCATTCACAAACTTACCAGTAGCATCTGAACTCGATTGATGCTTTTTGAGTTCTTCAATTGTCCCAATAACTGACTTATTTGCACCAAATGATGAGGCTATTTGAGGTAAAAGCTGCTTCAGTTGGGATTCGGAATCAGGTTTACTGCTGAACTTCGCCAAAATCGTTTTGATGTCCTCATGAGGATCCTGGGAACTGTATCAACAATGGAGTTACTTTTATCTAAACAAGCATATTTGACAGAGTCACGGTGCCAACTAAATTCAACCCCACATGTACATCAGAAGTATGGAAAAGGAGAATGTATAAAGAGGATAAGAAAACTTTCTCCAAAAGAAAAAAGAGGATAAGATAACGTACAAGTTAGTTGACAAAAGGGCCTCCTTTACTGAACCTAAGTTTTGAGATGGCACAAAATGTGTCCCAAGACCTACATAGAGTGCATCCGATGGCGTCGAAATTCTTTTCCCAGTGATTCCAAGATAAGCACCTAAAACATATATAACTGTTAGTCTACTACATAACCAAGAACTGATCATTGTAGCAAAGGGCAAACTCTGTAAACCTTAATCAGATGGTTTAAATAACTTTTTTGCACTTTGAGTTAAAACAGCTCAATTGAGATAGAAACGACATTCTCTGGATAGAAAAAGCATACCAACTGATCCTCCTCCTGGACTCTGTGCCGCTATATGTGAAAAGCCAACGTCTGGAAACAATCCAATACCATTTTCTGGCATAGCAAGAAGAGTCCTCTGAAATGTACCCGTACAAGCAAGAGAATATGAATAAACAAAAGCTGAAAGCCATTGGAATGTAATGACAAGATTGACAATATCAATATGACAAGGCAATTATACCTCTGTAATGATCCGGTAGCGACCATGACCTGATAGGCCAATTCCAAAGCCCATTGTTATGCCATCCATGAAACTTACATACGGCTTCATGTAGTTAGATATTTTGCATATTAACGAATACTCAGCAGTGAATACCTGAATAATGAGCAGCCCCATGAGATAATATTATTTTGGTGACCTCAGTCTTAAAAGCACTACAAATGGCAGTTCAATTGACCCACATAAACAGAAGCAATGCACAATTTGGCTGCAATCTATACTATTTAGATGAGACTGAAATACCGGATCATTTAAAAACACGAGAAGAACTCATCCTAGTGAATTTCATACAATTTTGATTTTCAGAAACACTCAACATTTTAAATGTAATCAGTAACAAAAATAAAAAGGAGACGGCCTAAACCTACTAAACGCTGAAGCTTTTGATCAAAACAACAAGACCAGTGGCAATATATTAGTAAGAGCTAAATTACTTTTCATCCAGATTAATAATTATATAGCTAAAGTTCAAGTGTTGTTGTAAGGGGCTGTTATTAAGTTTTAGTCATAAATGGTTTTGCAAGAGTTAATGATGTTAGTAGTTGTGAAGTCCATCCACACAAAAAAGTATCACAATCACATGCAGTAAAGGAGACAAGGGGTCGTCTTATATTAGCTGGATTTTAGCAAACTGTATCGATGTATAAAGTCTTCTACTCTATGGTTAAAGGACACAACAAGACCTCAATCACATCGGATAGTTGGTTTTTGGCCGTGATCTGCTTCACATCACCGCCTGCAGGTAAACTATGATCCAGGTCATCAACCAGACAATAAGTCCACTCAAATGTCACCCGACATTGTACAAAAATGCAGCATAAATAGAAAAATAGAATGACAGAAAACAATAAACAATATAAAACGAAACAGCATGTGCGACTAAAACCAACACTCTATCCCACGCAAAGGAACAAATTCTCTAGTTCAAAGCAAGCAGTAATGTAAAACCTTGGGCACAAGAGGTGTGTTCTTGTCCTTTTGAATTTCAGCAACAACCCCTTTAATATCCATTCCTGCATTTACCGCGATTTCGTAACTCTCAAAATCTTGCCTAACACTCAAAATAACCTCCAAAAACATAAACATTTCTAGCAAAAACTTCTACAGCTACCTAAAATCAACACCAAAAAAAACTACACCATTAACAAGTAAAGCCTAAAACTCAATCTCCATTGTTACCTGCACAAAAGGCACGAGCTGAGCTGCTATCGACCAAAACACACTTCACATTCGGGTCCGATTCCCACTTATCCAGATAGCTCTTGAATATCAAATCCATATCTGCGAATTGAAACCAAGTTTCAGCTAAAAATTGTACACAAATTTCTAAAACTAGTTAAACAAAAGCAACAATCTTTACCTATGTTCATGGCGTTGAGAGCTTTGGGGCGATCGAGGGTGATCACAGCGACGCCGTTTGGGTGAACGGCGCCCTTGACGAGCTCGTCGGCGGCGGTGGCCATGATCGCGAAGGTTCGGAGGAAGATGGGGGTTTTGGAGAAGGAGAGGTTGGGATTTGTGGGTAGGAAGAAAGATGAAGACTTGCTCAGAATTTGGGTCGCTCCGAAAAAGCTTCGCATGCTTTGGATTTTTATCTGAGAAAGTGAGAGAGCCGGAGAGTGAGACTTGTCACTCACTGAGAAAAAGGTTTGGTGGCTGTTCTTGACCGGATTGCCCCTGAGTTTTTGGTTAAATTACGGGAAGAGATATAGAGGAAGGAGGGGATAGTGGGAGGGTGTTAATGGTATTTTGAATTTATGTGATTGGGCCTCATGACATGGATCAACCATATTCAAAATCATTTTTCTTTTTAATAACTAAGTGTGACGGTGTGGTTTCAATGAATGAGTCTCGTTCTCATGGTCAGCTAATAATCCCTGGTCAGTAGGGGAACATCAGCGTTCAATGAATAGTAGTGTTTTCCTGGTCAAATAAGGGAATGGCAAGATTACCGTGGTTGTTTAAGGTTTTCATCATGTATAATATAATCATGATTCACGACTTGTGATGACAAAAAACCAAAACTCCGAATTTTTCTTCTTTTGCACAAGGTATGTAGTATGTTTCATCAAATTGATCAACCAGGATGGCAATATAAGTTCGTTGGCAGAAACTAGGATATAACATGAGATTATTTAGCACAACTGATTGCACATACCATTCTCTTTACCAATTTAATGATAGAAGATGGTTTTTGAGAATCTATCACATAAAAGAAGAAGAATCTACCATTAGGATTCATAATTCGACTAGGAACAAGAAAGAATTAGTTATTTATAGTAGTGTGCCCTAAACAAAATCTTATAAAGGGACAACATAAAGAGCTCGATCATATCCGGGCCTGTAATACTTGTAAGAGAGTCCTCTCCATATGCTCTTTAAGGTGATTAGATAGATGATGTTGCGATGCAAGACTCATGGCGGATATATTCCCTTGGATGATGATGGTGATCATTCTATCAACAATAATACTGGTTCTGAATGGGAAACTCTTCATATAGATGTTGCGTTTTTTGTTTCGGAAAAGCTGTTGGAACCCATTGATCATGTTTGTTTCTCTACTGTCTGTAAACACTAGAGTTATGTTGCAAAAGATTATAATCACATAACTCAGTGTTGGTGTAAGCAAGGATTTCTCATGCTCATGATCCCTCCTCTTGGACTATCCCTAGGACTACTGTACAGCGTTTTCGAAAGAACAATGTATAAGAACATTCAGTTACCAGTGCCTGGTAATGAAAAGTATTGTGGCTTTAGCCATGGTTGGTTGGCCATAATAGACATATCTCTGACTAACATAACTCTTTGAAAGTTTCCTGCCTGAAACGGCCGCTGAAGGTCATCCATCTTCCTCCTCTCATATATGACTTCACATATTACAAAACGAAGTCCCTCCCAAAGGTTATCTTGTCTGTCGATCCCCGTCCGGACAGTTATGTGGTCTTAGCAATCTTCTATCATAGTCATGGTGCAACTTTCATTGCAGGGGGGACAAAATTATTGGTCTGTTACGTGTGTGGATCTGATTCCACATAGGATAAGGATTTGTTAATCCTTGATCAAAGAGGAGTTTTGATTGTTTCCTACCTGCTTACATAATCCTACTTGGTAATGGTTTCTATGTCTATTTGGAATATGTTTCCAATGTCTTATAGGGGTCTGGTTAGATATCTATAAATAGGGGCATAAGTTGTAGTAGTAGATCAAGTCTTTGAAGTATTAAACAGAGAGAGCAAGTGAGGTCTTGAAAGTTGGTGAGAACTTCTTGTGAGAGACCCTCGTATTCTTGTTCGTGTATTCTTCTTGTTCTATAGTGAAACCTAAGCAACCTGGGGACGTAGGCAAAGTTCTTTGTTGAATCTCGTCAACAAGCCGTGTTTGTTTTCTCGATAGTTTATCTATATTGTTTTGCACTTGTTCTGCTTCCGCAAGAGGAATTTTAGGTCAAATTCCTAACAAAGTGGTATCAGAACTTAGGCTCTTAAGTGGAAAAATGAGCATAGAAGACGTTGAGAAGAGGGTTGATAAGTTCGACGGTAATGACTTTAGCCTATGGAGGTCACAAATCGAGGACTACTTGAATATGAAGAAACTTGCTAAGACTTTAGAGGGCAAGCTCCCAAAAGATATGAAGGAGGAAGAATTTGTCGAGATGGATAGGATGGCCCTTGGAGCCGTTCGACTATCGTTTTCGAATGATGTACGGCGATTTGTTATCAATGAGACTACGTTGAAGGGGATGATGGATAGTTTGTCCAACATGTATGAGAAGCCAAATGTTGTTCAACAGTTGTACTTGATGAGGCGGCTGTTCACTTTGAAGATGAGTAAGGGTATATCTGCTCGCTAGCAAGTTGGGATAGTTGGTGATATTATCGAGCAACTAGCATCGGTGGATGTTAAATTCGACGAACACATCAAAGCTTTGGTGTTGTTGACTTCCATGCCTTCAGATTGGGATGTGATTGTGAACTCAATTTGTAGTGGAGCTGGGACTACGATGAAGCTGAAGTTTAATGATGTGTGTGACATTCTGCTGAATGAAGAGACGCGAAGACAAAATAACCTTGAAGATCCTTCAAGTTCTGCACTCTTTATAGAAAATAGAGGTAGAACGTTCAACAAGAACTCAAAAACAATCATGGAAGGTCCAAGTCTAGGGCACCTGAAAAAGGCCGAAGCTTGTCCAAGTCATATGAAGAGACGCGAAGACAAAATAACCTTGAAGATCCTTCAAGTTCTGCACTCTTTATAGAAAATAGAGGTAGAACGTTCAATAAGAACTCAAAAACAATCATGGAAGGTCCAAGTCTAGGGCACCTGAAAAAGGCCGAAGCTTGTCCAAGTCATGAAAGTGGTCTGATGGGTGTTGGCATTGTGGGAAATCTGGACATGTCAAGAGAGACTGTAACCAGTGGAAGGAGACAATGAAGATAGCAAACACAACTGAGTTTGATTCGGATGCACTTGTATTAAGCGTTACTGAAGCACCATTGGAGTCATGGATCATATACTCTGGAGCGTCATTTCACTCAACTTCACAACAAGAGCTCATGGTGAATTACCGACGTGGTAATTTTGGCAAAGTGTTTCTTGCTGATGGTGGAGCCTTGGAGATTGTGGGAAGGGGTGATGTGAAGATTTCGCTGACAAATGGTGGAACATGGACCTTGACCAATGTTACATACCGCGGTTGAAGAGGAATTTGATTTCTGTGGGTCAGTTAGATGATGAAGGATGTCACACTACCTTTGAGAAAGGTACGTGGTAGGTGTGTAAAGAAGCTATGGTGTTAGCTCATGGAATCAAGACAGGGACACTTTATACTACCTTGAATATTGTTGCTATTGTTGAGAACAATGAAGGCACTGCTATCGTTGAGAAAAATGAAGATGCATACTTATGTCATCATAGACTTGGGCACATCAGTGAGAAAGGTATGGGTGTACTTCAGTCGAAGGGTAAACTACATGGTGTGGACTCAGTGAAGATTGGGCTTTGTGAAGACTGCATATTTGGGAAGCAAAAGGTTGTTAGTTTCTCAAAGGGTGGCAAGGCACCAAAAGATACAAAACTAGAGTTAGTTCATGCTGACGTGTGGGGACCTGCACCGGAGCTTTCATTAGGCGGCTCAAAGTACTATGTGACTTATATTGATGACTCCACAAGGAAAGTATGGATTTATTTCTTGAAAAATAACTGGGAAGTATTTGATACTTTCAAGAAGGGGAAGGCGATCGTAGAGAATGAGACCGGGTCGAAGATCAAATGTCTGAGGTCAGATAATGGAGGTGAATACTGTGGTAATGATTTCAAAGAGTATTGTGCAGAGAATGGGATTAGGATGGAGAAGACAATTCCCGAAACTCCATAGCAGAATGGAGTGGCTGAACTCATGAATAGGACTCTGAATGAGCGCGTAAGGAGTATGAGGATACACGTAGGATTGCCAGACATGTTTTGGGCTGATGCGGTTAATATTGCTGCTTATTTAATTAACCGTGGACCATCAGTACCATTGAATCATCTCCTACCTGAGGAAAAATGGAGTGGAAAAAAGATAGGCCTATCGCATTTAAGAGTGTTTGGTTGTGTGGCATATGTTCACATTGAGTCCGGTGCGAGAAGCAAGTTGGATCTTAAGTCTCAAAAGTGCATATTCATAGGCTTTGGCGATGACGAGCTTGGCTATAGGTTTTGGGATATGCAGAATAAGAAAGTTATAAGGAGCAGGAATGTCATCTTTAATGAAGAGGTGATGTACAAGAATAGACAAGCAGCAGAGCCTAAAAGTCCTATAAGAAAAGATCAGCAGTTTGCAAGGTTGGAAGAATTGTCCAATGAAGATACGTTTAAGGGAAATCATGGGGAGGAACGACAACAACAAAAGCTCCTAAGGTCGCACAACCTGAAGAATAAGTTCCTAGTGATGAGCTAGTGACACCTCCTTTTATGCCAAGAGTATCGTCAAGAAGTACTATAGGAATACCAGCTGATAGATACTCGCCTTGTGCTAACTATTTATTGTTAACTGACTGTGGTGAACCTGTGAGTTATGATAAGGCAATGCAACATAAAGATTCTGCTAAGTGGAAGGGTGCCATGCAAGATGAGATGGACTCTCTCATGTCCAACAATACTTGGGAGTTTGCTAAGTTACCAACAGGCAAGAAAGCATTGCATAACAAATGGATTTACAAGATTAAGCAAGAAGTTGATGGGAGCAAACTTTACAAGGCAAGGTTGGTTATGAAAGGTTTTCAGCAAAGGGAGGGAATTGATTTTGATGAGATCTTTTCGCCGGTTGTGAAACATACCACAATCCGGGTGGTGCTTGGTTTAGTGGAAGCTGAAGGTCTGTATTTGGAGCAACTAAAAGTCAAGAGTGCTTTTCTTCATGGTGATTTGAAGGAGGTCATATACATGAAGCAACCACAAGGGTTTATAGCACCTGGTAAGGAGGACTTGGTATGTAAACTGCAAAAGATCCTTTATGGCTTGAAACAAGGCCCAAGATAGTGGTATAAGAAGTTTGATACTTTCATGTGTGGGAGTGGCTATACAAGATGTCAATCCGATCACTGTTGTTACTTCAAGAGGTTTGACAAATCTTATATCATTCTTTTACTGTATGTGGATGATATGATAGCTGGGGAAGACTTCAATGAGATTGAGAAGTTGAAGAGAGAGATGTTAAACCAGTTCGCGATGAAGGATTTGGGTGAGGCGAAGAAAATCTTAGGTATAAAGATTATTCGTGATAAAGTGGCTGGTACTCTGAAGCTTTCACAAGCGGAGCATGTTGAGAAGGTGCTCACAAGCAGAGTATGTTGAGAAGGTGCTTAAGCGATTTAATATGGATGAATCGAAGGCTCTAGGAACACCGTTGGCGACTCACTTTAAATTGTCCAAGGAACAATCACCCAAGAGTGAAAAAGAGAAAGAATATATGAAGAATGTACCTTATGGATCGGCAGTTGGATGCTTAATGTATGCTATGGTGTGTACTAGACCTGATATTGCTCATGCAGTTGGAGTTGTAAGTAGGTACACGAGTAATCCAGGAAAACAACATTGGGAGGCTATGAAGTGGATCATGAGGTATCTTCGGGGTACTACTGATATGTCTCTTTGTTTCAAGAGAGGTAGTGCTAAACAACAAGGATATATTGATGCAGACTTGGCAGGAGATCATGATACTTGTCAGAGTACTACTGGTTATGTCTATACTGTGGGTGGTGCTGCCGTATCTTGGGTCTCAAATTTGCAAGGGCAAGTGGCCCTGTCTACAACGGAGTTCAAGTATGTACGTAGCAGTCTCAGAGGCTGGTAAGGAGATGGTGTGGCTAAAGGGTCTGTTGGAGGAATTGGGTAAAAAGCAAGAGAATTGTGCAAGTCAAAGTGCAATTCACTGACAAAGATGCTTTTCATTCAAGGACTAAACACATTCCTATGAAGTATCACTACATACGAGAACTCGTGGAGAATGAAGTGCTGCAATTGTTGAAGATTCAAGGAAGTGAGAATCCTACTGATATGTTGACTAAGTCTGTGTCAATAAGTAAATTGAAGCTGTGCTTGGCTTCAGTTGGTCTCAAAGTTTGAAGAATGAGATGTTGGCTGTGATAATGGGTTTTGTGTTGGCTATGATTGAAGAGTATTGAAGAAAGTTAGCTACTGGCTTAATCGGCTCCAAGTGGAAGATTGTTGGGTGTGTGGATCCGATTCCACATAGGATAAGGATTTGTTAATCCTTGATCAAAGAGGAGTTTTGATTGTTTCCTACCTACTTACATAATCCTATTTAGTAATGGTTTCTATGTCTATTGGGAATAGGTTTCCAATGTCTTATAGGGTCTGGTTAGATATCTATAAATAGGGGAGGTTGTAGTAGTAGATCAAGTCTTTGAACCATTAAACAGAGAGAGCAAGTGAGGTCTTGAGAGTTGGTGAGAACTTCTTGTGAGAGACCCTTGTATTCTTGTTCGTGTATTCTTCTTGTTCTATAGTGAAACCCAAGCAACCCGGGGGAAGTAGGCAAAGTTCTTTGCTGAACCTCGTTAACAAGTCGTGTTTGTTTTCTTGATCGTTTATCTATATTCTTTTGCACTTGTCTGCTTCCGCAAGAGAAATTCTAGGTCGAATTCCGAACATGGTCGACCGTCAGTTTAAAGCCGTGTTGTTATCCCAAGTATGTTCATGCTATATTTTATAGAAACGATGTCTACCTAGTCAATACCTGGGGAAGTTGACTGGGGAAGTAATCTGTGGAGATTGAATGCTAATCGGGGTTTAGAGTGTTCAGAAGTATTGAATACTCAACCTCAATTTAGTCTTCAAAGGTGTACATATCTTGTTGAATCAAGCAAAGGAAACCTATTGCTTGTTGAAAAAGTTTCGGCACATAAGGAAGTGTCTGCTACAACCTTCAAGGTTTACCGGTTGGTAACTGACGAATCCATATATAGATCCCGTGATGCACAACTGCTTGAGGTGAATAGCATTGGAGATGATGCTCTATTCGTAGGTGAGAGTCATTCAATGTTCGTTTTGGCTTCGAACTTTCGTGGATGCCAGCCGAATTCTATCTACTATGCTTATTACCGTGGCTCAACATGGGAGATAGGTATCTTCAATTTAGAGAACAAAAGCACCACACCACTTTACTCTCTGAATCATTGTGAATCGGACTACATGCCATTTTGGATCACACCATCGTTTGAAGGACTCTGCTGATCGATAGTAACTTAATTTCTTGTGATTTTCAATTGAATGTTTTATATTGTCCTGGTTCAGTTGGGTCTATCAACTTCATGTAACTTTGGATCACTTTCACAAAATGTTTAAGACATGCATATCTGTTGATTATATGCAACTTTTATACATTAATTGAGAAGAATGGGCTGAGTGTTCATTAGTGTTCAAGCTAGCTAGCTCACGAGAAACCTAATAATCCTCGGATACTATAATCATACTCACAAGTCACGACTACATTAGTTCAGTGAATCTCTTTATGTAGCCACTCTGAAATTAGAAATATAAACCAAACACAATTTATATTTCATGAAATGATGATTAACATACGATAACATAAAGGACGAGGCCGTCTGAAATAGGCATATATATATATATGTCTGGCCTTCATATTATTCTAGCTAGCTATATAGTGCTATGCTACATTTCCACAAGAAAAGCTAAAACAAAGAGGACAGGAGTACGAGAAATTACTCATCTTATTCATAATCAGCATGATAATTTGCCCAATCTTGGTTTAAGATCAATATCAAGATCCAATTCAACCCCCAAGATGAGTCCTAGCACATCAAGAAGCTGAATGTGTGCAGTCAACTGTGGGAAATGGCCATTAGTATTCATAATCTCCACTTTGGGGTTTTCCTTGATTTTCTTTTGCATGTAAAACGCGACCGATTTTGGAGAGACAATGTCACTGCTGGTGTGGATGATAGTGCATGGAGTTGAGACCTTGTCGAGAGTGTCTCTTTCGTCGCTGTAAAAGACGATTTTTCCTACAGCAAGTGCAAATTCAGGTCTCATTTTTTGCAGGCACTTGGTAAACTTGTCAACAGAGAGAGGGTCATTTGAGTCCACAACAAGGGGAGCAAAGTGAGCAGCCCAGTTGTGAAAGTTGGATTCTATGCTTGAGAGGATTTGTTTAATGTCTGAACTCCCAAACCCACCTTCATAGTCATCTGTATTCATATACCTACATATGGATGTAGCAGAGAATTTCAGTTACACACACACACACATATAGCTGATATAGGAATTGTATTAAAAGAAAAAGTGGACCTAAGCCCTGGTCACTTCTGGATTAAGTGGTTGTATAGACCAATCCATAATAACTAATTACTTTGTGGTCACAGTCACATGTATTTAATATCTCATGACATTATGATTTCATATAAAAAATGAAGACTGATATTATGATTTCATATCAAAAATGAAGACTACACAATCAAAAATGTTTTCTTATGATACTTTATATAAAGCCCACAGCATATATATGTCTGTCAGATATTCCACTTGAATTTAGCCCCAAAAACTAATTTTCCTTTTCAGCACCCTTGTTCTGATAGTTGGTTCATACATGAACTTCCAATATAATAAGAAGCCAAATATATATGAGCTTGAACAGTACTATAGCTCTACAGCTGATGCATATGCTTGAACAGTAAAGAAAGAGCTACAACCAAATAAAAGAATGAATTCTATTTAAGATGAACTAGGTGAGTTTTCGACTTGCAAGAGGCTAGGCAAGTTTTGGAAGATAGTATATCTAGAACAAAATGAACTAGTTGAGTTTTCGGCTAGCAAGAAGAAAGTACATCTAGGGAGAAGAGTAGTATAGTATACCTAGGAGAAGCTCCAAGAAGTATGAGGCTGCTAAAGAGGTCAGGTCTCTTGATGGAAGCAATGCATCCAACCATACCAGACATGGAGTGGCCAACATAGACTGAGGATTTCAAGTTAAGTTCATCCAATAGAGCAATCAAGTCATGAGCAAAATCATCGTAGCTCGAATATTTGGCAGGATCAAAGAGGTTGGGGTCCTTAGCAGCACCCGAAAAGGTCCAGTCGAAAACAAGAACACTGTAATGTTGAGCCAAGTAGGGAAGGATTTTGTCCCACACAGACTGGTCTCCCCCATAGCCATGTGCTAAGACTATGGACTCACTCCCCGTGCCCACGATTTTAGCGTTCATGGCTGATGAAAGGCTCTTAGTTTCTAACACCATTGAGCTTAAGTTGGGATGAAACAGATGGCTAGAGAAACAAAGAGAGAAAAATGAAGTTATGAACTTATGAAGATCAGGAAGGAGCTGCAAGCCTACAACTGTGTCTGGTATTGTTGGTTAGGTATGTGCTGGTCCTATGCTCCTATTTATAGTTATTATCTTACAATAACCAGGAATGGATTAATATGAAATAAATTAAAAATAAAAGAAGAAAGTTGAGTGTCGTCAGTGATAAATTATTCCTACTTTTTATATGCCGATATTTTGTAGCTCTAGTATCACCATCGTTTGGTTTTTTGAATAGAATATGCTGTCGGTGCAAATGATCCAACACTTATAAGATGATCTCAACCCTTGATATTTATAATTAATATTTTTATTAATAAACTAAGAGTGTATTTAATATAATCTAACTATCCATTTATGTCGGTGTAAGTACACGTCGGTGCACTGAATCCTCCTAATTTGGAATAACTCCAAACTAGCTAGATGGACTTCTTGACTGTGTTAAGTAGCCAGTAGGTACATACTGTAAATATGTGTGTGTGTGTGTACAAGTTATACGTGTACAGGAGCGGGTCAATCTCTTATAGAAGAAGAGTAAAGTGAGTAGTTAATTCTATCAAGTAGGGTGCAGGTTTGAGTGCACCAAGAACAAGATGATCGAATTTATGGTGGTCGTTGTGGTCATTTAGTACCCTTGACTTGTGGTTGCTGGCTGGAAAGGTCTAGAGGATAAGCCTACCAGCACCAGAAACAAGATTAATTATTACGCAAATGATGATATCACTCTGGCTTAATTATCTTTTGAGATGCTAATTATAATTATAAGAGAGGAAGAATAGAGGATAAGCCTACCAGCACCAGAAAGAAGATTAATTATTACGCAAATGCTGATATCACTCTGGCTTAATTGTCTTTTGAGTTGCTAATTATAATTATAAGAGAGGAAGAAGAAGAAGAAGAAGAAGACGAGGAGGGAACCATCAACCAGTTTCTGGGGCATGGTTTCATGGTTGCGTTCAGACCAAATTAAAAGGCAAAAGGACCCATTTGTCTTCTTGTGCTGATTTGTATGCGTTGTGACTTGACATTGCTAGTTGCTTAGCTAGAGATCAGATTAGATATTTCTCCCTTTCAATTTCTGCAATATGAGTCCAAGGCTTACCTTTTTCTGCAATCAAAGCTGCCACACCCCACCACCATGTGTTTCTTCCTTTATCGATATTTATTATCAGGATCACAACTATTCAAACCAGAAGATGCTGGATCACATCTATTTTAAACCAAAAGATTCAGACTGTCTCGTTGTGTTTTGCATTATTGCATATATACTAGTCCTTTGGTTGCAACTTGCAACCAATCACATGCGCTCATTTCTTGAGTTTCAATAAGTCTTCTTCTTTGTGTATATATGTTTATAATATAGTATTGCTCTTGCCGAACACTGTTGGTGATTATTACATTGTTCATTTGTCAAATTCCAAAATTGACAAATAAATATGATACACTGTATTTGTACTTGGAATCTCTTTAATCCTTATAAAATGCTAGGATCATCAGAATATGTAAACCAAATTCATGATTCTCTATAGGAAAAATTTCACAAATGAGCACTCAATTATGACTCATTCGATACTTTGGTCACTCAACTATTACACTGTCAATCACTTAAGTCATTTTGTTAATTTTTTTCATTAAAAAAAAATTATAAAAAATATTCTTTGGGTGACTTAAGTGATTGACAGTGTAATAGTTGAGTGACCAAAATGATATATTTGAAACTTCAGTGACTAAAGTGTCGAATGAGTCATAGTTTAGTGACCATTTATGAAATTCTTCATTCTCTGTATTAAATACATATGTTTCTAGGTATGCCAACTTATTCTCATAAAGCTAAAAGTTAGTGGTGATCAACTTTCTAAAAGCTAAAAAGTTAGTTTCTTAATTCTTTCTAGGGGCAGAGAAAAAAGTCTTTTGGAAGATTATCGATGTTTGAAGATTAAAGTATATAAGGCCACTGATAAAAGATTTGCAAAAGATCTTTTGGTCAAATTATTTGGTAAAAAGGAATTTATAAGAAAAGAAAAGCCAAAAGGAGAGGGACAAAATAGAAACCTAATCATGGAGATCATTGTACTCATGTGAATGTCCTGCTACAGGCCGGTTTGTGCGTGTGTGTACTCAATATAGATATATTAAATCAGACTGATGAGCAAACAAAGGCTCACAAGTTAGACACAGAACCATCAATCCTGTCTTAAAGTGGAAAATTATCAAATAAAACCAAAGAAGAGACTTGTCATTTTAGGCGATGATCAGTATTTGTCTGAACCATTTAGAATATGAAAATAAGACCAACTAGATGACTCGTATCATTATCCATGTTATGAGTTATGAGAAACATGTGTATCACATAAACGTTGAGATCAAGCGGCGAGAATAGGGAATCATATGAACCCTATTCTTCATCAGAAACATAGGCCACAACAGTACTAGCTAAGCTTAGGGATCAGGACAGTAGTTAAAGCAATTATTAATCAATCTGGAATAATCTATTTTGGATGTGTAGCTTTCTCATGGTCCAGTCGCTTTTGGTTGAAACTACCAACTTGTTTCGATTCAATTTTTGTGTGGTGTTCGTAACGTTGTGTTTATATCAGTATTATCAACTCAAGGAATTCATTATAGTGAGCAAAAAATCTGTCCAACTTGTCTTACATATTTAAACAATATATAAACAGAACGAAGTATGTTGTCGGATTTCATTTATTTCTTGTCAAATCTCCTTGTTAATGGCTAGGATTTTGTTTCAAGCAATGAAAAATGTGTATCTATTCAAGAAAATTTATACAAAAGAAACTAATGTGAGAACCATGAGCTCTCTATTTGTTACCGTGTATGAACTCATGATGCTGCTGCAGGTCCCAGTAGGTATAAGCCATGTGAAGTAAGGCCTAGTTTGCTAAACATGATATCCAGCAATTTAATGACAAGATATCTCTAAAATGACACATTTGTCTAATGACTAATGACTGATTAACAATATTTTGTTGACTATTCATCAATCAAATGGCTTGTTTGACTTGAACTTGGAATCTAAGAATAAGGCCAAAGCTGCCCTTTTTACAGTGAGATTTAATGAAGTTTACTGCTACTCATTTCCCAACAAAAAGTTGGTGCAAAGTGACATCCACCAGCAGAGCCTGCATGATAGGGTCAAAATAATCAATCCATGTGGGTGGCGAGGCAATAATGTAAAGCACTGCACAAATTTCTAATGTGTAATTCTTTCTTCTCATCGGTTGTATACAATTACGTGTCGATTTTTCCTATCACTTCATCTATTATGTGATGATATCAAGAAAAAATAGAACTAACATTTATATACAATCGTGATAGACACGATTACGTGTCTACTTTTCTCATCACTTGATCTAACAAGTGATGAGATCATGAGATAGATAGCGTAGGTTGTACATGACCCGGTGATAGGGAAGAAAACTGAATACCGTCACAGGCTTAACCATGGATACATCAACTTATTGCGGGTTATTACATGTCATATGCATTTCTGCAAGAACTCCTTTATTGCGGTTGCTATTAAAGCCAAAAGTTGCAACTCTCGTTCAATAAGGAGCATTGACTGTTGAGAAATGACAAGAAGTTTGTTTGAAAATTAAAAGCTAGTAAAGACTGCCAAAAAAAAAAAGTATGATGGTGAATGGTGGAGGCAACAAATGCAAAAAGGTCCCATTAATACAGTTGAGGAAGACATTGTAGTTGCTTATGGCATTCAAACACTGAATGTTTCTGAAATATCATGAAGCAGATAGCCTCATTAATTGGGCGGTTCCTAATTTTGCTTAATATTAGTTCTGCAGAAAGGAACCAGCAAACCCTTTGGCCACTAATGTGTTCGTCAGCTGCCTGTGTATTAAATTTTGAGGCTGGTAGGAGATGGAGATGGAGATGGCATTAATCTGTGGTCCTTGTGTGAATTTTAACATTTCTGTGTTTGATCTGGTGTTTCAAAGTGGTCCATTTTGATCTGTGAATGGCTTTAGATAAACTGACTTCATTTTCTTCTCTGAAAGGCAGAATGAATGACCTAGATTACAAATCTGAAATGATTTCTTAACCGACTTGTCGATAGAATCCATTACGATTTGTGCAGAATTTTACAGACCAGATCATATGAATATGGGAAGTGCAAACAGTGACTTGTTGAAATAGTGATACGTATGCTATCTTTGATGATGAGAGAGTTCAGGATCCTAACTCTGGAGCTTGAACAAGCCGAAGTGGGGTGACAGTTTGAATCATGGAGGCCAAGTGCACCAGATATAGTAAAACTTCTATTACTGGAATGGTCTTATACAAATATGCCCCAAATCAGGAGCATTAGAACCCCAGTCTAATTTTACAGAGCAAACTATCTGTGTGTATAAGGATTTGACACCCTAATATCCATTAGTATCTCTTGATGCTATCATACCTGCACAATGAGAGAGAACAAAAAAAGTAAGTATTTTAACAATGAAGGCTGCTGATGCAGTTAAAAGAAAAACAGGAAGAATGTTATCATGCCTGGGAAGGAATCGGGGGAAGGAATTGATTAAATTCATCAACTAACCGCTCCATTGTCTGCAGCTGATCATAGGGTGCGATCTGCACGATAAAACAGAAATTCATAAATTAAATTGAACATGGATTTATTCCTAGACTGTATCACATTAGGCCAAGTAGGTGATGTAGCAAATAGACATACTGGTACATCATGCATGATTCCTTTTATCTAATTCGAGTAGAAGATTATTCATACTTAGTCAGAGAACAGAATACAATAGAAAAACACAGCAGCCATATGAATGCTTTGTAGCTGCACTGGTGTGCATGTGCCAAATCACCAGTCATAATCAGCCAATTCAATGATCTACTTTGACAGCTAAAATGAACAAAAAAGTCCTAGTCCAAGATCAGCCAATTCAATACTTTTGAAATTTTCTGGTATTTGCAATATGATGAAAGTTCACCAGCATTAGTGGCATGGATTCAGCATGCTTTACACTTCAGTCAAAAGGAGTAAGATCATGATTCTCATCAATTTGACACTATACCGTCGCCCTGTCACTTTGTCTAGTATCCCCAGCAATGAAATGATCCCTGATGCCATTTTCTTTTGTTTGTTTTATATAACTATATCAAACAAAACATATTTTACCTGACTAAATCCGTCTGGCCATGTTATTGACACGGCATAATTTCCCATGGGCCGAATTTCTTCAGGTTCAATATCTTCTGGAACATCATTATACTGCAATTTTTGCTCCCCTGTCCACTCATCCTGATTTTGAATAAAATTAGCCACTCAAAAGTCAAATTATACATGTAGATCAATGGGAAGTTTCGACAACAAAACCAAATTTCTACAGCAAAGAAGGATATACAAATAAGGATATTGGCCTTAGTTTCTTCCTAGAAAGTAACATTTTGTTTGCTCTGGACCTAGACCATTGAAAAGGTCCAGTGTGAAATTTAGCCACCTCTACTATATTTCCCCATCAACTAGTATCTCTTCAAAGTCTTGTTTTGCTCCCCTGTCCACTCATCCTGATTTTGAATAAAATAAGCCACTCAAAAGTCAAATTATACATGTAGATCAATGGGAAGTTATGACAACAAAACCAAATTTCTACAGCAAAGAAGGATGTAGAAATAAGGATATATGGCCCTAGTTTCTTCCTAGAAAGTAACATTTTGTTTGCTCTGGACCTTGACCATTGAAAAGGTCCAGTGTGAAATTTAGCCACCTCTACTATATTTCCCCATCAACTAGTATCCCTTCAAAGTCTTGTTTTACATGGACATCAATTTCCAACCCTAGACTAATCTTCCAAATTAAATAGAAAAAAATATTAAAAAAAGCTTAATGAAACAGGTAAAATTCAACAGCTGGATTCTTACTTCTCTCTGCTTTAAAATAAGTTATGAAGTGACATAGTGCTGATGTGAAAATGACGGAACTCACAGAAGCAATATTCTTGAAGGATCAGTGTCATAAATCTAAACATTATATCATTTATATGCACATCAATTTGCAGTAATAGTCTGCTACTCTGAAAACAGAAAAAATAAATAAATAAATAAAAACTCTATACTTGGTGCTTTTAAATAAATCTAGTCATACCACACTTTGGGCAGAGCGGTCATTCCGTCTCACAGTTGCGGGATGGAGAAGAAATTCATCATCTGAATCTGGTACCTTCACTCTTATTGCCTTGAGAGATTTATCATAGGTCACTGCTGTTGAGACTACAATTGAAAAACATAATATTTCATCAGAAAGAGGCCAGTTCAGTAAAAGAATAAAAGGAATTTAACTTGCAAGGTTTTAAAGTTTGGAAAAACACAACTTTTTAAAACTAAAATTTGATTTCAAAGCTTTGGCGACACCAATATGGCACCTTCTATACCCAGCTACTCCCTTACTTTTACTAGGGTAATTTACCAGAAAACTTTGTTAACCTGAATAGGTACTGGTACTGCAGGTCTAAGATAGCATACCTTGTTGGCGAATCTTAGCACACTGTTGCACAACACATATTCCGAGCTCCTGAAATGTCTTAGAAACTTCACCTAGAGGATCAGCTACCACTTCAGGTACCCCACTATCTCCAGAAGCAGATAGCTGCCAGATAAATGTAATCAAAATTTTACACAGTTTTTGCCTGTGGCAAATATGCATATTGACAAAGATTTTACAACATGATATAATAATACAAGCAAATCATGATCAGTGTGTGCTCTGAAACAAAAACTTGAACTGTGTAGAGAATGTTTGGCCCTTATTGTCAGCCAAGCTAGTCTCAAGCATAGGACTTACGGTTGGTCTAATGGGAAGATCAAATAGATTTGGGATACCAAACTGCTTTACAACCTGCAAACATGTGAATCAAACTATTTCAAATACTTGGTAATGCTTGAACTGCAGCACTGAGATTGATTAAGATATCCTATTTAGCAAGAAAGTAAATTATGTATGTACATACCTCTGAGCCTGAGCCTTTACCAAATGGGTAATGACGCTTCCCATCAGCATCAAAATGGCTCATATTCTCAACTACAGCAACACATGGCACCTAAATAGATGAAAATTACAATATGTATGTGTTAGATGAGAAACCTTAAATGAACTCAGCATAAACATGACTGAGTAAACTTTCCATTACTGGTTAAGAAATAATCACAAGTTTGTCAGTTTTGAACACTGTTAAAGATCTATTATATGCCATTGACATGTTAATTTATAATCGAATGGATGCTTGTGTGGAGAAAAATATGCGCACCTTCAACTTTGAAAACATGCGAACTCCTTTTGCGACATCAATAAACGCTAGCTTTTGAGGGGTGGTGACAATAACAGCAGCAGTCAATGGAACTACCTGAAAATCCAGTACTTTGTCCAAATCAAAACATAGAAATATTGAATAGAAAAAGATTTGGGTAGAATATCTACACATAACATACTAGATATAAAATGATAGTTAATCACACATATACAAAGGAGAAGGCATAATTAATGGAATTCTCTTAATCTGGACCCCTAAAATAAAAAGGAAAAAAATAAAGTGCATATGGAAAGGAAGCAAGACCTGGCACAAAGTAAGCTGAATATCACCAGTTCCAGGGGGCATGTCAACAACAAGATAATCCAGTTCTCCCCTACATAATTAAATGAACACAATTAGCACTGAAAGTACCATCTTTTAGCACTGAATTATGTAAGGGCCTTTGGACTCAAATCTTAGTCGAATTTTCGAGATTCATCAGAGAAAACTGATTGAGATAGAAGCTTCATTAACATAAGCTTCACAAGAATTTCATTGGTGATAATGGACATTAGATCAACTGTAAGGTATAACTTGTTCAATTGGTTATAATTGACAGTATTTCAGCATACAACTAATCTGTCTGACTATTTATCATTCCCTCAAAGCTTCCTTCTTAAGTTAATCAAAACAAACATAATATCAAGTGCATTTAATGTATAAGGAGCCTTCCTACAAATGTCCACAACTTGTGGGGGTACAGTACTTAGCTCATGAAATGTAGATAATGATCAAACGAATTTGCATAATTTATTTTTGGAAGCATGCCATACCACTCTGTTGTAGTTAGAAGCTGATCAATGACCCCAGAGACCATTGGACCTCTCATTATTGCACGACCTTGTCCGGCAAATCCAAAAGACACCAATTTCACTCCCAAGTATTCAGTAGGAATAATGGTTTTCTTCTCTGGGTTCTAAAGGAAACTTTCAGTGTCAGAACTGCAGAACTTGACAAATTGCAAGAAAAATTCTATAAAAAGTTATTACATTACCATTACTAGTATTCGGTTTTCAGGGGAGACCATCGTTGGTAGACTAGGACCATAGACATCAGCATCAAATATACCAACTCTAGCACCCATACCAGCCAAAGTATATGCTAAGTTTACTGCTACAGTTGATTTTCCCACGCCTCCCTGCACATATTTCACAATCAAGAGAAATAGTACAAGATTAGCCGTCTAATTTTCTAGCCAAAAATTCAATTAAAAAGATATGCCACCATCAGAAGTGTTGATAACAACAATCCAACCCTACAATATACTGAAACCATGAAGTTCAGCATGTAGCTCAAAAGCAAAATACCAGCTAAGAAAGCACCAAACGAAAATGGAAAGTCTACCTTGCAACTAGAAACTGCCACAATATTTGAAATTGTCCGTAACCCTGCTGGAAGTTGCCCGGCATAAAGGGGTTTTGCAGGTTGTGCTGACATAGTCACATTGACATCCTTGACCCAAGAAAGCTCGTTCACCACCTCATTTGCCTTTTGCTCAAACTGTAATGCAATTAAAGCTTATTATGGTTGCTATTTCTTTCGACCGAAAAAAAAGAAATGGTTGCTATTTCAGTATTTCTAAATTCTTGATGATTGATTTATTGGATCCCAACTATCTCAATAGTTCATTCAATGTTACAAGTAGAAGCTAATAAAGTCAAAAAAAAATTCGTCAATGGTAAAAGGTGAGAATCATGAAGCTAATAGTAACGGTTGCAGCTTTTCATTAGATATAATTCATTCAAAGGACAAGAAAGAAATCAAAGCAAGAAAACGAGAAACACACACACACACACACATATAGATATATAATTCAAAAGTCTACCAAATCAAGTATATGCGAGTTCTTGATAAAACAACGGTGATTGTGTTAATTACCATGTCCTTAACTGGACATGCTGGTGTAGTGAGCTCTAACCGAAATGAAACCTGAGATGAAAAATCAATATATTCTGGTAAGGACATCATTCTTTATATGTCTGTCATTGAAAATCTTCACATACACGCTCTAAATGACCTCTCCCAAAGCCTCATTGATTTGCAGGTCTTTCACAAATCCACATGAGACAATGTCAGTCCCGAAGTCTGGATCAATGATTTGAGACAATGCTTTCAGTACATCACTCTCAGCTTTCCCATCTGATACTGCAGCAGCGCCAGCTACATTTGACAAAAAGCAATAGAATAAATAAAAACTACTAGAAAACAAAATCATCAGATGAATCTAGTGTAACAAAATCATTCAAGGATAAGTATACCCACTACCCAACTCAATTTCTAATATTGTTAAGTAATTCAAGGCTTCCTCCTATCTGATTTGATAGAAAATTAGCAATGCTGCCCAAGTTCCAATCTCGAATGCTAATGCTTAAGTTTCACAACATAAAGTATGATTCTTTTGTAAAAGTTTCATTCTTAAATGTCATGGCATTGGCTATATGGGATTCTGAACAATTTCCAGTTCATCAAAAAAATCAAAATCCCTCCAAAGACAGGTAATGGGTTCTTTCAGAAGCAAATCAAAGACTCTTGTTAAACTGAATTATGCAATTTTGGAAACCGGGTTTAATCCAGAAGTAGCTAAAAGCTGCTGGGTTTGCTCAAAGAAGGTAGAGAAAGCTTTACCTTCCAAAGAAGCAGCTTTAGTTGTGAAGGAGCTTAACACAGAGCCTCTACGTGATACCCATTTAGACCTTTCAACTCTTTCTTGCTGAAGAGAACAAAATATAGAAGATGATGATAGAAGAGGCTTCTCATATAAAGCCAGTCCTACAAGTACAAGAAGCAGAGCAGAACGGAGTCAGTGAGAGTTGAAATGAAACAGGAGCAGAAGGGGAGCAGAAGGAAAAGGAACATATATATATATATATATATATATATAGAGAGAGAGAGAGAGAGAGAGAGAGAGAGAGAGATAATCATCACCTGCTGCTTCTGAATGTGTTTTTAGGGTTTGAAAAGAGAGGTATGGTGAAGAAGGAACGTGAAGAAGTTGCATATTTTTGAGAGGGAAAAGATGTGAGAAATGGGAGGTGACAAAGAAGCAGGAAGTGATCAGTGGCCTGTGTCAAGTGTGAACCTCATGTTATTACTTCTATGGCGTCATGCCATGCCAGGTCTCTATTTTGTAATCTCATTTAGATTTCACAATCCAATCCCCTTAGGGTCAACTAAACGACCTGTCGTTTATTCATGAACAATGTTTCCAATACGGTATTATTGATCTTCCAAAAAGTTCCCCATCACAGAATCAAAAGAAAAGACAGATCAAAAGGAAAATGAGGAATGACAACTGCAATTATGAAAATTTCATGATAAATATTGGGTACTCTTCTTTGAATTTATGAAGGCAATGATAACAGTGAATATGAAAATATCTCCAATGATTAAATTCTACAGCTTGAATAACTAGGATAACATCGGGAATGACAAATGCGTCCTACGGCCAGAAACCTTGCCTCCAAAGGCCTTCCCGAGACAAATCAGAGTCTTCTCAATCAGTGACCGAAGTCTTATAGCCGGACGAATCTTGTCCGAGATATAATTAAATCGCTTGTGACAATGACTAAGAAAAAATGCCTGTACAAAGACGGCAAAATTAATCAGAGGCCATTTATCGATTCTCAGGAGTAATATAAATGCAATGTGAAGCATATGGTAAGTCATATCAGCATGCCTCGCCCTTATTTAATGCCACAGCTTACTGCAGAACCCGTTCCGTTGCCTCTTGCGGGATATGATATCTGCAAAGGAGTCAACTAACTGTCCTGCCAAGCTACTTGGATCATCAATCATAGTTTGAATAAAGGTGTTGACCACCCTACGCTCTTGCTCAGTTGATCTCAAACTGAACCATGTTAGCAACTTCAATCTGAATTCCTCCGTAAGGTGACCCTCACATTCCAGCCACCTGATTATTTTCACACAGTACTCAAAGTTCTCGTCCAAGCAACAAGAACCATTTTGCAATGGTGGCCCATTTATCAGGGTGCTGTCACAATCATGGGTCTCTTCGTTTGAGTTTCCTTTCCTCTTCCTGCAAATTTCTGCCCGAGAATCAACGGCAGGGACATCTCCAGTAATCCCATGAGTCCAGGTCTGTGAATCACCACTACCATGTGATCTTGCTAGGCCGTTCTTCACCATGTCATGAGAAGCAGCATCATCATCTGCCTCCACAGCCTGCTGCAAAGTGCATCCATTATCTTCATCTCTGGAGGACTCAAAGGGCGGGGTTAGCTCTTCATTCAGATCGGGCATTGAAAGAACATTTAAGTCAAGCCCCCGTGGAACAGAAGGCAACTCTTCTTGTAGAGTTTCAGTTTTTATCGGGTTGCTTGGTCCACAACATTTTTCTTTGTTGGCACTACAAAAGCCCTCCAAGGAGCCTTTCTGTTGAGCCTGAGCCAGACGAAGTATCTTTCCAAGATCACGAACTTTAAATTCAGAAGAAGGCACAACTGCTGTTGTAGTTTCAGACTCCCTCATGGCACTAGAATTTGCCTCAATGACAGGATTCTCTTTCTTATGATTCCTGCAGACCGGTGAATCCGGGTTTTTGTGAATTATCTCAACACTTTTGGTGAAACACTTTGCCTCAGAGTGACCCAAGTCACCAGCCTCAGTATAAGATATTATCCTAAATGTATACTCTGTGCAAGGCTGCAGATTGGAGATCAAAATTCTTCTCTGAGATCTTGAAAAGGTACAAGTAGGCTCTTTTGTGTGTGATTCTTCTCTGCTCTTGTAATACCAGAGCTTGTATCCCTTGATGTCATCAGATGACGCATTAGACAGTTCGATCAATATAATCACAACAGATGAAGGTGTTACTTCCTCAAAGAGAAACTTGCAGGCAGCTGGAAGTGAACCCTCTGCAAAGGATGGAAAAGAAACAGAAGCAATCATTCAGGTTTCCAATGCATGATGGTGATCAAAGAGCAAGTAAAAGGAGAATAGTTTCCTACCTCTGTTTGGGTCTGCAGTAGAAACATTGGCCAACCATTCATCAGCTTTCTCAATTGCAAGAGAGCAGAGTTTTAGCACATCACCAGCGATAGATAGTCTGCTGACTATCCCACGTACCATTGTTCCTGAATCTCCATTAATTGGACCCAGTTCCGTCTCGAGTTTAGTCTTCGCTTCCTTCACAATATCATGAAGTTCTTTAAACCTTGAAGTCCCATCCAGAAGCCTATAACTCAAGCATATCCTGTCCCAAAGAACATCAACACGTCGAGCATCCTTTGCTACGAGTAGCTGCTTCTTCCAAATCCTGTCAGTATTGATAGAACCACATGAGTCTCATCAGCGGCTAGAAAAACTATTAGCAAAACACAGATTTACATGCTATAGTTGCTTGCTTTCTCTTGTTATTTTTGGTAATGTATAATAGGAACTATGTTTTGCAAAAGGTACCTGTTTAAAGAGGAGACAGAAATGTTCTTTTCTCAAAAAATAAAATAAATAATAAATAAAAACGACAGATTGACAAAGACATTATCAGATTATATACACTACAAACATGAGCAAAATGTAAATCAAAAAAAGATTTACTAAATCAGAAAAGCAAAAAGAAAACATGATCATTCCAATTGGAAGTGATCTATGAGATGCCTAGATGCCTGACTATAGCACAACTCAGTGCTTAAATCAATTTGTCAAAGTGATAGCCTGTCAATGTGAGGACTACTGCTTCAACCTACACTCACATATGCAAGAGAATTACTTACCCAAGTATCCCAGAAACTTTACCACATGAAGCACAACAATAACTACCATCTAGCTGCATCAATTGCCCAAGATCAACAACTCCCACCTTTTCACGTCTAAGCGCGCAGTCAATGTGACAAGATAACCCACAGGAATCTCCCTCTCCAGATTCAGATGTGCATACTAACCAAAGACTTGGGTCCTTGTTGTCATCAAACAAATGACAAATACAGCAGGAGCATCTCTTGCAGAATGTGTTGTCTATGGATAGAACAGCTCTACAAGCAGAGTTTTTACAGATCCATGAGTTCGAACATCCAAAATCTGGAGACTGCTCAGAAGCCGGTGAGAGTCGGATGGGATTTTCCCCCTTTCTGGATTGCTTTTTAGGAGGATGATTATTTGGACTAGAAGAAGCTTTTTTTGACTCCTGCTTCTTATTTGTCTTGTTAGTAGTCTTCAAAAGTTCGGCCATCTTGTTTTTTGAGGAAGTCAAATTTTTCTTGTCCTTGTCAACACATGCCCGAAGAAGTTCCTTCCTGGGACCAGATTTCAGAAACTGTTGAAGGAGCTCTGGACTTCTTGAAGCATCATCTGAATGCCCATTCTTCTCGGGAGTGCTTTGCACACTGGAAGAGAGACTTTGAACTCCAGAAACTGGAAAGAGGAAAAGAAAATGACAAAACAAAATTATGAAGTGAAGGAACAGATATTAAAGCACCATTATAGTAGAAGTCTACAACTCAGTAATTAGAAAGGCACAAAAAAATTTAACAATGCTTGTAAGAAACTCAGATAGGTTCGGTAACGAGAGAGACAAAAGGGGCAATTCAGATCAATGGTGAGGCGCAACCCAATCAAATTCTGCTTTATCCTTCTTTCTACCTTCAATGCCTACTATATTTATTTGCATATAAACTAAATCCTTTTTCTCTGAACATTCCAATGGTCTAAATTGGTGCATGCTTATATCTCTTTATATTTTCAACAAGTTCTAACATCCTACATCTCATGGCTTGCCACATTCCTTACCTTCCTAATCAGTTTACTCAACAACCTATCAGCAGCACTTCCATGATTCCATCTACAATAATATAAGTGAAAGATCATCTACATCTTGTCTGAACATCTAGTCCCACTTCACAGCAGTAGAGCTCTATGCGTCTATCTGAATAGTCCAACCTGAACCTGTCCTTCCTCAGGAACTCTTAAGCAAGAAAGAAAGAAATATTCAACACGTACGCTTTTCAGTGTTGTCAGATCTACATAAAGACAGACCACAAGATTTGAAAATTTTCAAAATCAATTTTTTTGATTCTCAAAATCTAAGTTACTAATAAGAAGTATTTTATATCCCAGAAGAAATAACTGCAGTTACAAGGTTGATAGAATGAAATTGGCTCAAGTACTATCCTGTTCGTAATATTTTGATATTTTAATAGACAAAGAAAATGAAGATCAATGACCAACACTAGCAGAACAGAGGGTGCATTTGATTCTAAGGAGAAGCAGAATTATATACTACTACATGAAGAATGAGAGAAGTTCTAACCTGTGACAAGCTGAATAATATTACACACAATGCAACATATGTGATTCCTAAACCATAATATCATGCAAAGACCAGATCATCGTGAATCCCAGAAAATTGTATAACTTTTCAGCAGAAACGGAAAGAAAGATCAGTAATTTTTTACGAATGGACCATCTGCAGATACAGGGCGGCGGTAGAGACTCATGGAAGACGGGGCCAAGTTGAGGTTATATCACTGTTAGGGTTTGTAGAAAACCATATATATGTACACACACTAAATAAAACCCAAAATCAATTGGGCGTGCCCAAACTGGACGAGACCACCAAAAGTCCAAATTCTAATTGGTACCTCACAATAACAAGTTACTCTTAACTTTTTGGAGGACAGTCCATATATAATCTACCTGTATGGTCAAAATCCCATGAATCTGACATTTCAGATAAGAAAAACACATCTCCATTAAGACGTTTCAGACGTTTCTTAATGATTACCCTTTAATACAGTTAACCACCCTTTCCTAATTTGTAAGATATTAAATTATCAGTTCCACTGAACAACAGACCTAATCTAGAATACCTCTCATTTTTGCTCAATAGTTTATCAATAGTTTCACTGTCCTCCACATATGGTAGAATACGAGCAAACAAACTCCAGATTCGCCTAAATAAAGGTAGTCTGCACACATTTTCTTTCACAAACTACCTTACTGCAGGAGCAATTGGACTTAAACAATTTCCTAGTATTATTTGTTGTGCATGCCAAAAACATTATGACCTACCTGATTTTGTTTAAACATTCAAAGAAAGTACAGTAAAGGCTTCCAAGGATGATGATGAAGAGTTTTATCTTCTAAATAAAAAGGCAATTCAAGATTTACAGATGCAATACTACATGAGTTCCAAAAAAAATTATTTAAAAAATAATAAAATAAAATAAAATTTTTGCATATGACAAGAAAAATGAAACAAAACAAGTTGACAAGAGTCCAAGTGTCTGGCCAGACAAGGATACTTGGCATAGTGACAGTTCTAACAACAACATAACAGATCATTTGACTACCATGGAAGGGTACCAATTACTCATGAAACAAAGTTCACCGTCTTCAACTTTCCACTGATTAAATGTCGGCTATAGTTATTATCTCGCCCATGATACCAAACATTCAGTAACAACCGCATAGTAGGAGCATAAGAACTTCATACCAAAAGAAATAAAATGCATACAAAAGATTAAAAAAAGATCAAACCTTTAGCTAGAAACTTATCTTCCGAATCCATACAATGCAATAATTAAACCCCCTCCCTGCACCAATCAATCCATGTCATAAACCATTACATTATCAAAATCACACACATAATAATTAATCGAATTATACTATCACTTCAGTCAGCATAATGTACTTCATAAACACAGCTAAATAAGCCACGAAACCACACATAGTAACAAAATTCAGCTCAAAATTCCTCAAACTATCAAATCACACCAAATCCTTCAACTTCCTAATACTAAAACAAAGCTCCTCTCCTTTCTAAACATGCCAGTTAGTCCCCCATGCAACTAGAAAAACAAGCAAATTCACACAAGCCGAAAATTTTCAAAACACAAAACGCAAAAATCACAATAGCAAGCTGACCACATTGTTAATACAGATTGCGTGAATCAAACCGGCGAAACGAATCAAACGCCGTTTCTTCACATAATTTCCCGACTGTGATGATTTCCGATATTATTTAACTTCAGAATTCACGGAATTGTGGAGAAGGAAAAAGTAGCAGAAGCTAAAGCGAAGAAAGCGAAAGCAGAAAAACGGATCTGCGGTGAATAAGACTTTGAAAAAAAAAAAAAAAAATCGGCAATAAAAAAAAAAAATTACTATAACGATAAGGAAGAACACGACGACGAAATCAGAGGAAGACGTACTTTACCTGCTAACAATGGCGCTAGGGTTTTTTTTGGCGCGCCGAGGACGAAGAATTGGATTTTGCAGAGAGCTGAGAGAATGAGAGAGAGAGAGGGGGGGGGAGGGGGGGGGGCTTGGTTTGTTAGTTGGTTTTGAGAGAGAGAAGGTTGTACGAGTCGTTCACGTTTTTGGAGAAGAGCGCTGAGGGTGGTGTGGGTACGGGGGGGGAGGCTGGCGCGCGGTTGAGGCGCGTGGGGGATGAGGGTCCAGTTGGAAAGAGAAGGGATATGGGGTCTGCCGCGCAGGAAAAGTACAAGGAGCACTGCCCAGCGATGTGATTGGTCTGTGGCAAGGGGACGCGATTCAACGGCGCGTGTAACAGAATTATCCACATTTAATTAGTTTTTATTTTCTCGGACGCTTTTTATTATTTCCGCAATTATGACTGAAGTATTATTTTTCATTTATTAATCAGCCGGAGTGTTATGGTTGGTCCAGCAATGTAACATGAGGATTTCATGATCTTGCGTTTAGGGTTTAGAATTTAGTGTAGCGTTTCAGTCGCAGCTCTTAGTAATTTGTGATAGTAAGTTTGAGGGGTCTTTACATTGATGCGCGCTTTGGTTTAGTTTTGCTACGATACTCTCGTAGACTTTGATCTGAATACTAATTTGTGGATGTCTTAATAATTTGCTAACATAAGTGAGGGGCTACCTCAATCTCAATTAAAAAAAATTATGACTAAAATATTATTTTTTAGTGTTTAAAATATTATGACTAATTTGAAAAATGTTACGTTATAAAAATGTTAATCTTTGATGAAAATTTTGAAGAAATTTAAACCCGCACACCAAGATCTTGAGAAGAAATTGAACCGTTGATTCAAACTCGCGTGGATGCTCAACACGTTTAGAGCCGTTGACCTGGAATCGTATTCGTAGTTCTAAATTGACCGTAGACTTTATTAAGAATCAAAGGCATGAATAATTGAGATTAATCAGAGAAATGAACACGTGTCAGAAGAATCTTATAGGTAGTGAAAAAGAAAAGAAACAGTAAACGGTACACGTCAAACATGGTTTTGGTACTTTATATGACTGTTTCAGAGACTTTATAATCCTTTGTGCTTTTTACAAGTGTACACACAAATCAACCGTCCTTGGAGTCTCATTGGTTGGGGGTGGTGTGAGGTGACAGGTTTTTGTATGGAGGTCAGGATCTGTTTTAGGGTTGGTTGTGACAAAAATGGTGAAGAAAGATAATGTGGGTTGGGGTGAGGTTCCATCGCTCCCTGTCTCTCTTGTTCTGTTCATGGCGAGTACACACCTTCTTTACTGGCGATGAAGGTTTGAGCGTCGAGTTTGTTAGACGGAGAATTTCGGGTTTTTGGGAAGGAAGTCGGAAGAGGAAAGCAGAGGGATGGAAATGGTGAAGATGAGGTCCATAACACCATGCCACCATTCATTCACGGTCACGGGCATCTAAACCCCAAAAAACAATAAAAGCTAGCTACCCATGGACCATAACCAAGGGACATTAATCATATTGATTTTGCCAGAGAGAGTGGGCCAAAAAGTCATAACTTGGCCGTTGGAAACCCCAAAAAAACCCTCGAGGAAAAGACTACTATATTAGGAACTACTGCAACAATGGCTGCAGGTGGTTGACAACATATCAAAACAGTGAAAGTAGTAACTACTAAACATGGTGTCAGACAAGGACAGCAACCAAAACTTAAAGTGTAGAATAGTGTGAATAGTGCAATGTGCATGTAATCACGCCAAAAGCAGAGGCTAATTGATGCACATTCCTCCCCACCCCCCACCAAGCCCTAATAAAAGTGACCCGAAACTTTCCGTCATGCATTATCTTTGTAGCTGGCGAATCACTTTCAGCATGCCGCCTCAGACTCCGTCTTCTCGGGATAACATACGAAGCGGTAACTATATTGCGTGTGACGATCACAGTACTTAAATTAATTATCACAATTGCTTCAAGAGTATACTATAACAACCAGACGCATTTGAAAACAGCAAGGAACATAACCGGTGAATTTGAGCATGAACAAGCTCTCATTATGATTGATAATACATGAAATTGATATTTCAAATTGTGTCATTGTAAACAACTAATTACCATCTTACAGTTCTTAATCACCAAAGTCCCAACACTAGACTAGTTGAATATATACATATAAGATAGATGATGAACGAGGGATAAAGGATGACGGTTATTGCCCTCGTAGAGTTCTGATCATACAAATGTCTGAAATCAACCTTTGCTTAAGTAGCATTAGCATTGGAATTAAAAACTGGACACCATCACATAATCTAATTGATGGCGACCGGAGCAAAGTAGAACCCTGCAAAGTGGGAATAACCAAAACAAAGTCAAAATCAATTTTATTGATAAATATGAAACATATGGTTAATTAACCTACAAAGTTCAGAATCTACTTTAAAGATGTGCTCCAATATTTGGGGGTGAAGTGGTGAACTACTTGATGAATAAAAGCCGAAAATGAAAAGGATTCGCCAAAGTCTCACCAGTGGGAAGAAAATAGCTTTAAGGCAAAGCAAAGCAAATTAAATTTGATGCTAAAACATCATTTCTGTCCCACTAAATGTTCTCCAGCAAGTAGTATTTAGTTACGGCAACCTTTCTCTTTCAGCTCATTTACAACTTACAGATTACATTACCAAAACCTCTCAGGTAGATTCTTAGTTGACAAGGAAACAGAGAGCAATCAATTTATGTTCAGTGTTCATATGAATCTGACTTCCATGTCTACTAATAACACAAGAAAGCTGCCTAGCAGATAACAATATGTGCAGCATGCATATTCTCAGTTAGCATTCAGCTCCAACCAACCAGAATCTTGCCCAAGAGTTATGAAAATACAGAAACAACCCTCCAAACCTTTTGATATTGACTGACTGAAAATAAAATGTCGCCTCCATATTACCAACCTGAATCTTCATGTTTGCACCAAAAATTTATATTTATTGTATGTTGCTACAGCTTATCATTTTAAATTGTTGTTTTTCCCTAGTAAGTAGGCAGATAACTATGCTCAATGCTGCCATTGGCCGTAACATTGGAGGTATCCTTATCCAGAAAGTTCAAATACACCTAGCTAATTACACTTACCATTTCCAATCCATCCTTGATTGAGAGATAATGACTTAATTATTCCAACGTATAAATTTGGACTACACTAAGAATCACAAACTTTACACTACAAAGTACTCAAGTTCTGGGCTGACAGTAATCACAAAATGTTTCATTTGGACATAGAACTGATAAGTGATAACCGGACAATTTGACTGCTTTAAGGTTTCAAAATGACCATAATTTAAAATCACACCAAACCAATTATAAGATTCCACAGCAAACACCATGGAGATCTACAGTGCTTGAGCTGTGACAAGTGTTGGAGCTTTAGCCTTATACTAATTCGCCGAATATGAGTCATTCCTAGCAAAATGTTGGACATTCTTATCAAAGATTAGGTGATTTAACACCAACAGGCATTGCCACAAAACAGATGCATATCAACAACAATAAGAATATTTCCATTCGGATTCTTGAAGTTTCAGAATGGTCCAATATATGATTCCTCATTCACACTCCAAGGAATATATGATTCTGCATTAGCACTCTAGAGAATATTCAATAATCAAGGAAGAGCATAAATTCGAATGCTTTAGTTTAAAGAAAGTACAAAAACATGAACAACTCCACCAATCACTAAACATCGCTCTCAACCTTGAAAACTCAAAATGTACTATAGCTGATACTTCAATCACAATAACCAAATCAGAAACCCTAATTCAGCCGAATCAAAATTTCCAAACTTGAACGGAAGAGGACTGAATCAAAACCTGTTAAGAAGCGGAGTGGCGTCGGCCCTCGCAAGCCGGACTATCATTGAAGTTCTTAGAGGGGTACCTCGCCGTCACCATGCCGACCTCAAACACCAAATTCTCGCCGCTGGACCTGATTCCGGTGATCGACCACCACTGGTAGAAGGCCCGGACGCTGATGCCGTTGATTTCGGCGATCCGGCCGTGGTTGATTTTGCCGGTGACTTTCTTGGAATACGTGGCCAAGTAGTTGTCCGGCGGGAGCGTGATCTTGCACGCGTCGCCGAGGTCGACGACGAAGTCGCCGGTGAGGGGGTTGACGGTGTAGTTTTTGACCGGAGAAGGGAGGAGCCCGATTGGGAAGCCGTAGCGTGTCAGCTCGGTGTGGGCCGGCGATGGGGTCCGGGTCGGGTTTTGGGTTTTCGGGTCGGCGGTTTGGGAGGAGAGAGAAACGAGGAGGATGAGAGCGAAGAAGAAGAGGAGAAATTTCGTCATTATTTCGACAAATTATGAGAAGATTCGGTCGGTCCGTTTTGATATAGGGTGGACACGACGCGTCGTTTGAAGGCGTCGCACTGGCGGGTAGAAGGTTGTGGAAAATTTGTTAAGTTCGTTAAGACCAAAGAGGGTTTATTGTTAATTAAATTGATTGGGGTAATTAATTATGATTGTGATTGTGATTTGAGTATGGTTATGACTTGTGAGGGCTGTGGTTTTAGTCCAAGAAGAATAAATGAGGTGTGGTTGTGAGTTGTGACTTGTGCGGATGTTATAATGCCAAATGACCAATCTTAGATGAGCTTTGTTGAAGTAGATTTGTTTCATTTGTTTGTATGCTTAATGACATGACATTAAGGATGAGGAATGAACTAGACACAAGCAAGAGCCCCAGAGGCCCAAAGACCATACCCGCGGCAAATTTCTTCCACAGTGTTTGGTTTTAGTCACGGTTGTCATTTGGTGTCGCTTCGGCTTGAGAAAGATATGATGTGGAGACTCCACAAGATAATCGAGGTCATTAGGTCTTGAAATCCCCTTATTCAAGTAATGGCGGAGGAATGCACCTGGTCAGTTATAGTGTCATGCATCATTGTTGGGTTTGCCACTTTGCATATCATACAAACATTAATAATTTGGTAGCGAAGAAGAAGGATACACAGCTGGGAAATTTCTTGCTATGGCTCTTATTTGGGTATTTTGCTAAAAATGCATACTGCTTGGTGTATGAAGCCACCATTGGTTATAGTGTCATGCATCATGGTTGGGTTTGCCACATCTATTTGATTTGATCGACTTCAAATATGAGACAAACATCAATAATTTAGTAGCGAAGAAAAAGGCTACACATCCTCAGAAATTTCATGAAATGACTCTTATTTGAGAATTTTGCTAAGAATGTATATTACTTGGCGCAGGCAC
This sequence comes from Rosa multiflora, assembly GCA_002564525.1. Lineage (NCBI taxonomy): Eukaryota > Viridiplantae > Streptophyta > Magnoliopsida > Rosales > Rosaceae > Rosa > Rosa multiflora. Next base: position 14,254 of record BDJD01003606.1, on the reverse strand, counting down.
GGAACCAGGAAATAAATTTGAGGTGGGCTAAATTTACCTTATGGAAGAGAAGTAATACCTGATGAGAGAATGAGAGTAGAGTGCTGAGGAGAATGAGTGACTTGGCAGAGAGAGGTGACTAGATGAGAGACCAAAGCTGCTGCACAGAGAGAAGTGAGAGTCTAAGAAACGCAGAACTGGGGGAGACGACAGAAAAGAGAGGAGAGAAGGAGAAGATTGTCGTATGCAGTTTGCTATATATCATATATGTTTGACTTTGTCACTTTTTTTTTTTTAAGGGGGGTGCTAAGTTATAGTATATATCTAATAATTTTTTTTTCCCCAAAATCTTGAGGGGTGCTGCAGCACACCTCAGCCCCCCTCTAGGTCCGTGCCTGACTTGGCGTATGAAGACAGTATCGGTTATAGTGTAATGCATTGTGGTTGGGTTTGCCGCATCTATTTGATTTGATCCATTTTTAATATGAGATAAACATTGATAATTTGGTAGCATAGAAAAATTGTCCACATATTCAGAAATTTCTTGATACGACTCTTATTTTAGCATTTTGCTAAGAAATGCCTTCTAAACATATAAAGCCACCATCAGATATTACTTTAATGTGGAAGTTTGAGGTAAGGGACCCTTGAGTGTAGTCTAATAAATTGATTTCTTCTGAACACTAGTGAGAGTGTTTGTGTGGTCCTTTATATTCACCACCTAGTCGGTAGTTCAATAAAATTTCTCATTTATAGTGTTGGATAAGATCTCAAGTTCGAATTTTTTTTTCCTCTCAAAATTAAGATAAAAAATGATGAATGCCCATCAACTCATAAGTTACGTAAATCTACCAAATTATTGAATCTCAATTGTTTGTTTTCTCACTTAGATTTGTGGCCAATTAGAAACTCTGTTGAAGATCCATTGTGCAGTTTTGGGCCCTTGTTTTTTAGCTGCATTGATGTTCAATAAAAGAAAAGAACAATACTCTAGCTTATTGAACTCATGGAAAGGTGACTGGACAATGGACAATGAAAGCTTTGCTTTCTAAGATAAACAAGAAAATGCTTAATCAACATATAATATCCAGTTGATTTTTATATATAGTGCGACTTTGAGAGATAATCAGATACAAAGTGGCCTTTAGATCCTCTAAAACGTATAATACATATGAGCTTACAATCAAGATGAGATAGACAATAGCTATATAGGGAGCCATTTTTTCCCTCTCTGCACAAGAGTAGAGGGAAACAAACCAGAACTTATGACAATTTTCAGATCTTTTCTTTGTGGATTGGCACTTGGGCAATAGGCAGTAGCGCTTTTAGATAGAGTGGAAGACATGAATTGTTGATACTGATCATCACGGCGAGTTCCAAATCTCGGCATTTTTGACCTTAGACACACTCTGCACCACCTCATAAGGCAGAACATCTCCGATCACAACCACCATCTTGCTTTCCAGGTCTACTTTGTACGAAGTCACCCCTGTTTCGAATCAAGGCAAAAACACAAAATATACAAGAATTTGTAAGAGACTACAGAATAAGAACAGTACAACCACTAAGAACTTGAGCATTAATTCGGTTTCTATGTGTAACGAAGATCATGTATGTATGAGAGATTTTTGACATACCTTCCATCTTCGAGATATGTTTTTCAACTTTCCTGGCACATCCATTGCAGTGCATGGAGACCCTTAACATTACCATCTGCATCATTCACCAAATTAGAAATCTGTTTTGTCAAACATGTACTTCAAAGAGAAAAATGAAGGGATATTCACCGATATATTCACCTTGGGTTTCAGTTGAAATGCCAATGTTTGTTTACCGGCAACAACATCCTTGAGTCTCATAAACTGATCCTTTTCACCAGAAATCAATGGACTTTTCTCAAACTCGTCTTGGTTTTCCTCGGAGTAGTTCATGCAGAAACAAGAACTTGATCCAGAAGAAAGACAAAGAGAGCCTAGCACCCTTCCAAAACTAAGCTTCCCCATTTCAACCAAAGAAACAAATCTGAAGTGAGACAGAACTTGACAACCAATTTAAGCAATCCACACACCCTGATCTGTCCTTCCCACTCGATCAGAGTGATGTAAATCCGAGACAAACCAGTGTGAACATTAATATATGCTATACTAGGGTGGGGGTTGGAGAGAGAGGAGAGCTAAAGGTCAAGTTTTCATTGGGGAAGCCAAAAGCTGAACAGAACCCAATGAAGCCTATGAAGGAGGAAAGGGAACAAGACCGAATACTTTATACTTATAACAACTCAGATGGTCAAGAAAACTTAGAAGGAGATCCAGGAACCCAGAAAAACACTACTTTTATTGTAACCACTTCTCAGACCAAGATCGAAACCCCAACTAGATTTTGTCATGTGATGGTGAGCTCCTAAAGATATAACGCACTCACAACCAATTCTATAAAAGCCTCAATGAGAGAGAGTTCATGTGACCATTCAGCTAAAGAAAGAAACCCAAATCTGTAACCGAAGCATTTTGATCAGGAACCCTGTTTCATATGATTGAGTAGTGAAAGGAAGGAAAAGAAAAACTCACAGTGACCAGTGGAGAGGAGTTGGAACTATAAACACCATGCTTTATGACATGTGAGGACTACTAGGTACGTCCAAGTTAGAGTAAAAGAACATGCTTATATATAATATATAGCTGGATTAGTTTGGATAAGCATCTTTGGCATGTTTAATTCAAGAACAATGAACATGAGAAACG
>BDJD01003605.1:172929-184388 GCA_002564525.1 Rosa multiflora | reverse complement strand
AGATCAAATATGGACTTAACACATATCATCATAAAGTAATTGATGATTAGCTAAATGTCAAACCTAGTTTAACATGGATACAAACTATAAATCAATACTTGTAACTTAATGAAGCAGTGTATCTATTCATTAAGGTAAGTAATCCTATTCTTAGTCTGCAAGAAAGACTACAATGAAGTGTTACTTTAGGAATCTAACTAGGAAACCTAAACCGATATGGATAGCTTTAATGGGAAGCTTCTTGAGGGTTAAGTCTCCTATATATACAGATGAATTGGTCCCTGATTACTACCGACGTTTTGCATATTGTTCTGTCCATTGAGAAGCAAGTTGGTAAGTAACAGAAGACTATATTCAGTTATCGTATTAGCAACTGCATAAGATGGAATCCATGCCAGTGATTGCTGAAGGTAAGCCTTAATCCCTTTTATGATTGTGTGCATATGTTGTGAGCATGTATATGGTTATTTTACACCTCATTTGCATTGCCTCTTGGTCCTGCTTCATCATTTGTTTTGTTCACATCTTGATCTGTGACTGACTGGGATTACTTCTTGTTTTCTGTGTTTGGTTGGTCATTAGAGCCCTTGAGGTTTCTTGTCTTTTGGCACTTTTGCTAAACCTTCTGATGGGGTTGGAGTTGAATACAGGAGATCATGTATTGATCTTAAATGTAGTATTGTAGGATGCAACAGTAGATTTGTTTCCTCGGTTCCATTGCTTAATGTCTATTCATTCCTAATGCTATAAATCACTTCAACCTGGCAAATTCAAAGATAAAAATTGATATATTTCGATTGCACTACAGCAATTCAATATCTTCAAATGACAGAGCACCTTTCTGTTACATTGTATTTTCAGTAGGTTGTCTAGTTATCAAACCACTAAGGCTGAATTTAAGAACATATGTCTATGAGATGGCGAAGGGGCTTTGTATCATCAAGGAGGGAGTCAAGAGTTCCATTTAGCATGAGGAACACCTGAAATGATACAAGTTCTTGAATACCATCATTTCAGCTGAATTTATATTTTCAAGTAGTTGAATAATGCATTCAAGGGTCCTGAAATCATCAATCAATATTTTGCTCTATCATTCCCACTTGATAATTGCACCAGTAGAATTAAAATTTGAGGTAATGCATATGTCAGTTTGATGGGATCCTCTATATTTGAGTGGATTGTTGGCGGAGTCAAAGTCTGCTACTTCAGTGAATTTGGTGCTGAATATGAGTGACCCTTGGCTCAATGGTTTAAAACCTGCAGACATTTCATGACCCTCCTTTCAGAATTTGATCTGAACCACACATACAGAGAGGGCAACATGGTCGCAGACGGTCAACCTTGATAAACACAGCTTCGATGTTGATCTTGGAGCAGCCCCCTCTTTACATAATACCCTTCTTGCTACATGACATTACTGTTTTTATCTTTTCTTTTTGCTTTGTTGGGATGTTGCCCCCAGTTTACCAAAAAAAAAAAAAAAAAAAAAAAAGAGGCACTGTAAAATCGTTGCACAACTATGTGCAAAACACTAGAAAAGTGCTACTAGTACTTGATATCTTAGGTTGAGATTTCCAAAAAATATTATAATCATAATAAAAAAAATTATCCAATTTGTTTTACAATTAAGCCATCTACGTGGATAAAAAAATTTGTAATAGATTTTGATTGTACCAACTCTCAAGAAAATAGTCTATCACCAGGCAACAGGAGCTTCGGAAAAATGAAATGCATATTCTCATAAACTATCCAAAAAGTTACATAGCCGGGAATAGAAAAACAGAACAACTACTATCATCTTTTACTAGCATCATCCGCATAACTACATACCATTATAAATGATTATGACCTACAAGAACATTTCAAGGATTAGCTGACATTTCTAAAGCTGCAAGTCCAACCACTTTTCGGAAGGCTTCCGTTTTCTTTTCAAGCGTGTTGCTCCAGGGTCCTCTGCAGAGATATATCAAATGTTAGATAACAGCTTGTGTTAAACTGATGTAAGGAAACAGTATTTAAATATATAATTACAAGCTCAACCTCTAACGGAATTATCTTGTGTTTGAAAAGAAACATTGTAATAACCTGTTTTGGCAGCATTTAGTGGGTTTACTGTGGATAAAAGAAAAGTGGAACATGTTTCCGTGTTTTGAGCATTTAGGGAAAGCAGTGCTTCTGCTTTGACTCTCTCTCTCTCTCACTCAAACTCTCACTCTCTTTCTCGTCCGAAACCCATTCGAAAACAGAGCACGGTTTCTCCGGTCTCTCTCTCCCACCTCAGGCCACCACAAGACACCAGACCACGTCCCACACCTTCGCCTCGATATTTCACAGCTGCAGGTGGCAGCCTTGCGCTGCAGAACAACCGGAAGCGGCGGCGGGAAGCTCCGCCCGGTTTGAGCTCGTTTTGGTTCCAAGCTTGATATCTCAAGCTACCGGTCACCAATCCTCACCAAACTTCATCCTCGAGCTCACCTCAACCTCCTAAAACTCCCAGAAGTGTCCATACACGGCGGCGCTACGCGTGGTGGCAGCTGGAAGCCAGCCCCGATCAAAAAAAAAAAAAAAACGAGCTATCGATCCGGATATCTGGAGCTACAGACCATAATTTCTTGTGATTATTGCTCTGGTGAACTCAGATTGAAGTTTTGAACAACTTTCATGAAGGGATCGAAGCGAGTTATTGAAGTTTTTACGTCGGAATTCAAGCTCGCCGGATTCTGGAAATTTTCCGGCCACTGAAGCTTTCGATCAAGATATCTCGAGTTATAGAGCTTCGTTTTGAGTGATTCTTGAACCAGTGAGTTCGCCTTGATATTCTTAACAACTCTCTAGAAGGAATCGAGGCCTGAAATTGAAGTTTTTACGTCGAAATCAAGCTCGCCGTTTTCTGCAATTCTCGCCGGTTTCTGGAAAAATTCCGGCCACCTCGACTGTTTTAGGTAATTTCGACCCCTTCCGGTCATTTTCAGACTTCATGCTAGTTAGGAAAGTGGTTGGGCTTGATGAGATGAAGAAGAGCAGCCTGGCCCCGACACCATTGGCGGTGGTCGACGGCGGCTCGGCCCCTAACTCCGGCGGCCCTTTCCGGCCACCTCCGGGGGTCAAAAATGTGATTCTTTACATTTTTAGATTCTAGATTTCAATATGATCATTTCGATATATTATACGCAATTTTTGGATATCGTATGATTTAGTTATGAATTTGACGATTTCGATCGTTCGATTTGTGATCTGTGAAGATCAGACCGTCGGATGGACTTGTAATTTTAATATGTTGATCGTATGACTGTCCCGATGACTTTGTGTGGTCACGGGAGAAGATCCGACCGTTGGATCTTCGTATAATTGTGAAATGGTGTTTTGGAAGGCGATTCGTGAGAATCCGACCGTCGGATTTTCATATAAATCTGTGGAGATGTTAATAAAGGCGATTCAGGAAGATCCGACCGTTGAATCTTCGTGATAATTTCGGGAGGATGATCCAAAGGGCGATCCGTGAGGATCCGACTGTTGGATCATCGTATAAATTCGATCTGACCGTTGGATCATCGTATAAATTCGATCAGACCGTCAGATCGTCATTTATTTTATTTTATGAGTTGTTGGCTAAATTCAAGTCACTTATGATTAGGTGTTTGACGGTTTGATTTGGCGGACGATTCGTATAATCGTGGTTGTGCTGTTAAGAAGACGCAGCTGGATTAGAGGTGAGTAAACCTCACGTGGTTCATATTACGAACCGATTACATTTAATTACTTTATTTTGTCGTAATTGTGTGAAAATATTTATGGAATAAATATTTGTTTTAAATTATGTGGACTTGATCAACTACAGTCCATAGGTAAGTAAAATGATTTCTATTATACAAAATGAATTTCATGATTTTCTTGTGTGAACTATAGTTGGTATTAGTGGTCATTCCTGAGTGGGTGATTACGTATATATATATTTACGTGATTATATATGGAATGGTATGACATGGAGATGTGTGATTATATATGGAATGGTATGACATGGAGTTGTGTGATTTTATAATGATTTAATTGATGTGAAATCGAAAACGTGAATTACCATATTCACTTATGATAATAGTGATTGGTGGAATTATATTGAAAATTCATGTATGACGTGGTATTGAGTGATGATATGATTGAGTATGGATTGGTGATTTTTGGAGTTGTATTTTGTGTACGTATATACACAATAATAGTACGTATCATGGAATTATTGATCCTATTGTGTGAAAGAATATTATTGTACTCGATTTTGGTTGAGTTTAGGGTCAACATAGTGACCAGTATGGGGGAATCGAATGCTCTAATACTAGGTGGAAGATGGGCTACGATTGGTTGAGTTTAGGGTCAACATAGTGACCAGTATGAGGGAATCGGATGCTCTAATACTAGGTGGATGATGGGCTACGATTGGTTGAGTGTAAGAGATGCCACGACCCTTATCGGGTGACGGGCTACGATTAATTGTGTATGCATATCGGATGCTCTAATCCTAAGTGGATGACGGGCTACGATTATTTGTGCATGCATACCAGATGCTCTAATCCTAAGTGGATGACGGGCTACGGTTATTGAGTATGCGTATCGGATGTTCTAACCTATGTTGATGAACTGCGATATTGACAATCATGTCGGATGCATAACCTAGGCCAGGTGATTGGCTACGATTCAGTTAGAGCTCTAGTATGTCAGTCACCGTATTTGTATAAATACGCTTTCGGGGTTTTGAGAAGAAAGATGTGAGTTTAGACCCCGTAATAATCTTTGGTGATTTAGAGTTGGTGATTTTAGTGACTGATTTTGGGCATTGTGGATTGCTTTGTGGGTATTGTGATTTGAGGATAGTGAAAATGTATTCCTTGTGGTTTTCCATGAATGGGTTGATGTCTCATTGCAGACGTATTACTGTTGAATTTTACTTGAATTGTAAGAATTGTAATTTAATAAATCAACAGTTCTTTCTTGTTTACTCATACGGGCTGTCATGGCTTACCGGGTTTGGTGTTGTTGCAATCCCGGTACACTATTCAAATTGTGTAGCGGGTAATCCTACAGGTCAGGAGAATTGAGGAGGTGATCAGGCTGCTTAGAGTAGTGGTATTTGAGTTACAGCTTTATTGTGAGGTTGTTATGCTCAATGAGCTTACATTTAAATTTGGAGAGAGTGTGTTGTAATATTAAATAACTTGAGGATTTGGTTTATTGTATTAATGAGAGGTGTGAAGTGTGGTTGTTTGAGAGAAAAAAATTCAGGACGTTTATTTGTAATTGTTATTATTCATGTTTCGGATTTGAATTGGTTATTCAAATTCGGGGCGCGACAAACATATTAGTCAAAGTAAAAGTGCAAAAAATAAAGATACCAAGAAGATAGTAATCAACTGTTTCAAACTCAACAAACGAGTTTTCAACTCTGACTTTAGTACAAATTAAAAGATAGTGCACAACCAATTCAAGTGTAGTAGTGGATTGACGATGTATTATAAAAGGGTGAAGACCTAATGCCAATTATTACAGTTTAGTTTTAGAGCATAGGAAACTAGATGTTATTCTCTGGGAATTACAAATTCAAGGCAACAATTGAACAAACACACCCTCACAGAGACAAAAATATGCGTGCAACATCTAATATTACCTTCAAGCGGACTTGATGCATGATTCATTGCACGTCCATTTGGTCTGCCCTCTTCTGAAAGAGGGGATCCAGAATTATTACTTTCCACCAACTTTGATGAACTTTCTAAGCACTTGTCTTGTTGCTCCGGAGCATCAGGCAAAGGAATTGCGGGCAAGAAGCATAGCTCTTCCTGTGACATATCTGAATCACTGAAAGCTGAATCCTTGTCCACTGTCACGATATCAACTTCATCATCTTCATTAACATTAGATTCTTTGGCCTGCATATATGCAACTTATATTAAAGAACTGCAAATCAGCAAAAGAATCTGCCCAGATTTAATCTTCTCTCACCTTTTCAGTTTCAGGTATCAGATCAAATTCATCTTCTCGTTCTATGTACTCCTCATTTTCCTCGAGCTCTTTAAAATCAGGAGCAAATGCACTCCAGTTCTCAGTGTAATCTTTAGCCCAAATATAAACCAAGCCCGTCAAGGAAACAGAGACAACAAAAAATGCTAGATCACGCGCGCAGAAGAACTTTTCCTTTGCCCGATGGTGGCCATGTGAAATTATGAAGCACAATAAAGCTAATGGTGACTTTGTCGGCTGCTGCTCTCGGTGAGGAGCATTGCTTTCCAATTTTATGGTGGTATTCTGCTTTCCGCGTCCCCACAACATTGCTAGAAAACTCCTGCAGTTTTGTTTTTGTATGGCTTTCTTTGCTGTACCTTTTCTCTTCCATTTAGGGCTTTGAGTCCATCTTTCAAGGGAAGAAGGTTCTCGTAAATCCTTATTGTTCTATCATTTGAATTTGTAAGCAGATACTGACCATTCCTGCTGAATACTATATTCTTAATCACGGAACCTCCAGAAGTAGGAACCATGGCAAGCACTTGGACACTTTTATAATCTATTAGAAGTATTTCTCCTTTGGAGTTCCCTGCATAAACCAGATCCCCATACTTATTAAAGCAAGCAGCAGTAGGAGAAAAGGGGGGAGTTCCATCAGAGATTTTATTCCGCGATGGAGGGGCAAGTACTGGGTTAGAGTCCGGAATGGAAACTGGAAGCATAGTTGCACTTCCTGTATTCAAGTCAACAATCATGGAAGCAGATGAGAGAGGGCAAGCCAGGCAGAGAGATGGAGTAGAGGAACCAGGATGTAACCGAGCTTGTAGAGGCGTTTGTTGCCTACCGTGTAGATCCGCCACTGGTGAGACGATAACAAGAACGATACTGCAACAAACGCCTCTACAAGCTCGGTTACATCCTGGTTCCTCTACTCCATCTCTCTGCCTGGCTTGCCCTCTCTCATCTGCTTCCATGATTGTTGACTTGAATACAGGAAGTGCAACTATGCTTCCAGTTTCCATTCCGGACTCTAACCCAGTACTTGCCCCTCCATCGCGGAATAAAATCTCTGATGGAACTCCCCCCTTTTCTCCTACTGCTGCTTGCTTTAATAAGTATGGGGATCTTGGGTGTCTTGTTCGATTTGCAGATTTGCAGAGATTCTTGGGCTCTTGGCTTCTTGCAGAGTTGTAGTCTTGTAGACTGGAGTGACCGAAGAGTTGGCTGCTTGGCTGATTGCCTGGGTTTCTGGAAGAGTTCTGGACTTCTGGCCTTCCATGGCTCCATGAATTGTGAGTTGGGATTTTGAGTTTTGGGTATAAGTAGATGATTGGGATTGTTGGATTTGTGATGGGGATATCGGTTTTGGCCTTTTGAGTTTGTTTCACTCGGCTTAGTCAGTTTATTTGTGCAGTAGGCTAATATTGTTCAATGCGGTTGATAATGCATTTTCACCCCTCACAAGATATAAAACAATATTTGATATTGTTTTTGGACTTAATTGACTGTAAGCAAATAGTTTCAATTAGATTGTTATAGTATAATACAATATCTAAAGGGCATAAAACTGTCTTATTATTTTGAATGCATGTTCTTGCTCATTGGCCACAGCCCACAGCTCTACTTCTTTAGATATGCACCACGTAAAAATTCTGAGATTGTCGGTCCATCTAAGATCCTGAGATGTGCCCTTCTAATTAGCCTAGACAGGAATTTGATCCTGGTTCCGCCACTGCGTCTCACCACTGACAACATCCCATAGTGTCAACGATTTGTCAGCTGCAGACACAAGAACGCGATGACCATACTTTGACCAACATACACTAGTTATGGCAGCAACAGAGTCTTTATGTAATACCCGGTTGCTTTGTTTTAGTCAAATCAATTTGGTGGCAAACATCTTTGATCAAAGGTAGGGTGTTCCATGATTTAAGCATTAGTGGATCAATCAAGACCGGTGCTTTATTTTCTTACGTGTTGTACATTGTTGAAAATCATTCAATAAAGAAAGCAGCAGAAATCTCTCTCACTCTCTCATTCTCTCTCTCTCTGCCGAAGCCACCCAAAAACAGAGCAAAACTTCTCCAAGCTCTCTCCCCCTCCACCGGCCACCAATCAAGACCAGACCACTTCCTATAGGTTCATCTTGACCTTGCTCAGCTGCAGGTGGCAGAATTACACCGCAACAAGGCCGGCATCGACGGCAGAGGACACGGTTCCGTTTTGAACTCATTTTGGTTCGATCTCGATATCTCGAGCTACCGGCCACCAATTCTCTTAATTTTTGGCTCGTTGTACTCGCCTCAACTTTCTGAACAAGCACCAAGAATTACAGGACCTGAGTAGAACGATTTCACGTTCGTCGGAGATCACCTCGGTTTAGTTCGATCGAAAATTACCTTTGGACCTGGTTATCTCGAGTTACAAATCACCATTCTTTATGATTCTTGGCTTGATGAGTTCGCCTTGAGGTTCTTAAGAACTCTCCAGAAGGGATCGAGGCCTGATATTGAATTTTTTACGTCGAAATCACAGCTCGCCGGTTTCTGCAAATTCTCGCCGGATTCTGGAAATTTTCCGGCCACCGAAACTATTTTGGTACTTTTCGACCTCTTCCCTTTATTTTATGATCTTGAGCTAATTATGAAAAATGATCAGCATGTTAAAATGAAGAAGTTTGTAGTTGACAACTTTTGCATCGGAGGTGGTTGGCCGTCGTTGACCGCCTCGTTGACCACCGTCTGACCTCCGCTTGTGGCGGCGCGTCGGACCTTTTTTTGAGTTTTTATTATCTAGGCGATGATCTATGCATCCATACGAGCGTTTTGAGATATTACAAGGTTATTTTATAAAAAGTTGATAAATAGTGGATTTACGTTTTGACGTTACTATTTAACGTTTTAACGTTTTATCTTCGGTTTACTATCTGTGAAGATCAGACCATCGGTTTTACTTCAAATTTTAATATGTTGATCGTATGACTGTCCCAATGACTTTGTGAGGTCACGGGCGAAGATCCGACCGTTGGATCTTCATATAATTGTGAAATAATGTTTCGGAATGCCATTCGTGAGAATCCGACCGTCGGATTTTCATAAAATTTTGTGGAGATGTTTGTAAGGACGATTCAGGAAGATCCAACTGTTGGATCTTCGTGATAATTTTGGAGGATGATCCTAAGGGCGATCTGTGAGGATCCGACCGTTGGATCATCGTTTAATTTCGATCTGACCGTTGGATCGTCGTTTAATTATGTTTTTGAGTTATTGGCTAAGTTAAGGTCATGTTTGATTAGGTGATTGACCGTTTGATTTGGCGGATGAGTCGTGAAATTGTTGTTTGAGCTGTTAAGAAGACGCAGCGGGAATTTAGAGGTGAGTAAATCTCACGTGGTTCATATTACGAACCGAATACTTTTAATTACTTTATTTTGTCGTAATTGTGTGAAAATATTTATGGAATAAATATTTGTTTTAAATCATATGGACTTGATCAACTACGGTCCATAGGTAAGTAAAATGATTTTAATTATACAAATGAATTTCACGATTTTTATGCTTGAACTATAGTTGGTATTAGTGATTTTCCCTGAGAGGATAATTACGTGTATATATATATATATATATATATATATATATGTATATATTTACGTGATTTTATATGGAATGGTGTGTCATTGAGGAGTGTGGAATTGTGATGATTTTATATAAATATGGACTGAAATGTATTGTGCCATATTTATATATGATGATTTTGGATGGATTAATTCATGTTCGAAAAATCATAGTTGACTTGATGGGTTGTATAGAAGTCAATGATGTGGGGTTCTGAAGACCAAATGGTCTAAGGTCCTTCAGTTTAACAATAAACCGGAGTGCATGTGTTTGAGGTTGTAGGAAAGATCATATGCGATGGGAATAACTGTAGGTTGTGGGAATGACCACATGCAGTGGGGATAACTGTAGGTTGTGGGAATGACCACATGCAGTGAGGATCATTGCAGGTTGTGGGAAAGACCACATGCAAGGGGAATAATTGTAGAAAAGACCACATAGGTGATGATGAGATTAGGGGATTGTGGGGATGTATTCCTCGTTGTTTTCTGTAAGTTGGTTTGATGTTTTCTTGTGAATGTTGAGATTGTTGGTTGTTGCTTGAGTTAAAAGTATTGTGATATAATAAATCAACCGTTCATTCTTGTTTACTCATACGGGCTGTCATGGCTTACCGGGTTTGGTGTTGTTGCAATCCCGGTACACTATTCAAATTTTGTAGCGGGAAATCTTACAGGTCAGGAGAATCAGAGCGGTGATCGTGCGGGTTAGAGTACTTGTTATAGATTTACAGAAATTGTAATAGTGAAGTGAGTTAAGCTCATTTGAGCCTTACAATTCGATTTGGTGAGAGTATGCTGTAATAAATAACTTGAGGATTTGGTTTATTGTATTATTGAGAGATGTGAAGTGTGGTTGTTTGTGAGAAAAAAATTCAGGACGTTATTTGTAATTGTAATTATTCACGTTTCGGTTTTGAATTGGTTATTCAAAATTCGGGGCGTGACACTTTATCAAGGAACTCCTTAGCAATGCCCCTGGTCTCAAAATCCCATATTATGCAATTACCATCAGAGCACCCAGCTGGCCAAGAATATCAAAACCACAAATCAACTGTGAACAAAAGATTACTTGGACCATCTCCAGTAAATATTGGAAGACAAAACATGCCAGGATCAATTTAAATGAAAACAAAAAGTAATAAGTTTTGTTGAAGGAATATTGATTTAGTGTGCCTTATCAAACTAGGAGTAGCAATAGGAGAGAAGGTTCTAGATTTCCCAATCCTATACGGATTGGTATTCCTTGTAACATTAGAACTAGTACTTTGTATTCCCTATATATAGGGCTCCTATTCTCAATAATATGACACACAATTCTCTCTACAATTTATCTCGAATTTCTTTTCCCTTAAACACGTTATCAGCACGACTCTAACCACAAAACAGAAAACCAAAACTCATTCACAAAGCAACCCCTAGCCCGAGCTAGCCGAGCCTTCGCTACAGCCCGAGCGCCCGTGCGTTTGTAACCTTGCATAGCAGCCCCTGCTGCCCCCTCCCTGCAGCCCTGCGTTCCAGCCTGTTGCCACCGAAGCATCCCTGCTGCGCAAACAAGCCAACGCACACCCACTGCATCTTTTTCCCGTTCCTGTGCACATCCGTCTTCTTGCAAGCCTAGAAACGTCTAGTTAGGAAGCTCAGATCGAAAAACATTCTTCATCAAAGTTGTTCATCTCTGTCTCTTCCATCTAAACTCCGAATTTTAGCCTTATCGGAGTTATATTGAGATCTGTACACCAATCGAGGTACAAGCTGTTTAGAACAGAATCTGCTTCGAATTTTCAACAAGTAAGTTTTTAAATTAAAGTTCCTGTTTTCGAATTTTAATTTCTCCTTCTTTTTCTTCGGGGACATG
>BDJD01003605.1:141352-159464 GCA_002564525.1 Rosa multiflora | reverse complement strand
ACTTTAGACAAATTTTACCAGTCATTCCAGGAGGAACTAAAGAACAAATAATTGAAGCTTCATTAAACAGCTCATATCTGTGGTCATCATTTAAAATATTCAATTTGACAGAAAACATGAGATTATCAAAAAATGATTTAACTATAGAGCAAAAACAGAAAATTTCAACTTTTGCAAATTGGATATTGCAAATCGGAGAAGGTCATACACGTTCAATTCATGATACAAATGATAGAGATACATCTTGGATCGAAATTCCGGACGACTTACTCATTAACTCTTATACAAATCCAATAGAATCAATTTTCCTTGCAACTTATCCAAATTTTAACATTAAATATAATAACTTTGATTATCTAAAAGAACATGCTATTGTTACACCACGAAATTCAACCGTTCGGGATATAAATGATTATGCTATAAATTTATTACCGGGTGAAAAAACTACATATTTAAGTTCGGACACCATTTTGTTAAACTCTGGAAACAATGAAAATATGAATCTTTTATATCCTACAGAATTTTTAAATAAACTTGAATTTAATGGACTACCTTCACACAAATTGACTTTAAAAATTGGAATGCCCATCATGTTATTAAGAAACTTGAATCAAGTCTCTGGCTTATGCAATGGTACGAGATTAATAATAACAAAGTTATTTGATAGATTGATAGAAGCAAAAATATTAACAGGAAATAACACAGGACAAAAATTTTTCATACCTAGAATTATTCTTACTGCATCTGAAAAAAAATGGCCATTCATTTTGAAAAGACGTCAATTTCCAATTAGACCATGTTATGCAATGACAATCAACAAAAGTCAAGGCCAATCATTAAATCAAGTAGGCATATATCTACCTGAACCTGTATTCACTCATGGTCAATTATACGTCGCACTATCAAGAGTTACATCAAAAGATGGTCTAAAAATTTTGATAAATAACAACAATGATATATCAAACAAATATACTAAAAACATTGTATATAAAGATGTGTTACAGAATTTGTAAAGTCCTATTCATAAATCTCTGTTTCCTTCATCAAATTTTGTAACGTTTACTACTCAATGTTTCCTTTATATAATTTGCACAGTACTAATCATACTATATGCTAAAAAAATAATCAAAGAAAATCTCTTTGTCCATATAATGAGAAAATGCCTATGAAAAGAATTCAAACTACTAATCGAGAATAGAAGAATGGTGTCAGGAAAATGAAGCCCAAGAGTAGGACAATCATGGTAAAATGCTGCACTAATTGTTGATTTGATTTTGTAGATTTTTTTTTTGGCGGTTATTTGGTTTTGTAGATTGAGCATTGATTTTTTATGTATGCAGAACACAAATGTGATACGCAGGAATTGATCCATCAAAGAGGAAGCAATCACCTTGGGCCAACTATTTTGATCATGGAGGTGGAGAGTTAATGCAATAGCAAAACCTTGCACAATACTGGCAATGTGTCCATCAATCCATGCATATTTCTGATAATGAGAAAATGGACATAAAAGACAAATTTTAGGAATCAGATTACACGTGTGCAAGTTAGTTGCACCAAAACTTGAAACCCAGCACTTCCTCCTCTTAGTTTGGGATTTGGGAACATCTATCTCCTGCTACAGCCATTTCTCCGTCGACTAATTTGTTGTGCTGATTATCAGGCGGCCTGGGAAATCTTCACACCTCTTCTGCATAGAATTGACAACGGTGAGATAAAACTGCTTCCAGAGCATCACGATCGCTGCCTCCCTCGCCGCCGTGACGACTTCATCTCCGGTAATCATCTACTTAACTTTCTCAATTCCATTGTTTATTTGTTTAAATTTTCGGTAATTTTGATCAACTTTGATTTATCGTTACAGATGTGTTTCCTCCCTCCTCTGCTCTCGATGTGTTCATCATAGATTCATAGGCAACAACTTTACCAAGCCTCAGTTTGGAACCACTGCTTGCCAAGAAAGGTAGCCTTTCTAATTCTTCCTCTGTACACTTTTGAATCTGTCTATTGTTTATGTTTTCTATCAGTAAAAGTAATTCACTTTCTGCTTCTTCAATTTCTCCATTTGACATAAATTATGTTCCTCTTTTTCAGCTGAAATCTCTTTTGTCTATCAAATTTAATGTCGGTTGGATCTATTATTCTGGAATCTAATCCCACTTTCCTCTAATGTTCTTCGTCTTCTCGGTTTCTAGGTATACTTCCTATACAATAATATCTCAGTTCAAGGCAAAACCTGAAAAAACCCAAGATTTTACAAGAAAAAAGATGAGTGGATGTGGAAATGGAATACTAGAAGCTCAAATGGACATAAAAATTTTACAGGAAAAGCCACTTTCTATTGGTAACTTTCATTTATTCTCTTATTTTGTTACTTGAAAATCTCAATCCAATGAGTTCAGTGTTGATGCTTAATTTTGATGTTGATCTGAATAATGTAGCGCCAAGTATGGGAGAGGAACCAGTAGACGGAAAATGGAAGCACAAGTATGATTGAAGTAGAGGAGCTTCTGCCATATTCACATGGATATACTGAATTAAACTTTTGCTGAAATATCAGGCAAAAATGATGACCCACATCAATCCCATATTCAAGTATGCTTAATTATCCATTTCCAGGTTTTCAAATTGACCTTTTTTTTGCTTTGATTTGGATCCATATGAACATTAATAAGGCTGAATTGAAATCAATGATTAACTGATTTGGTTTGCATGTTATGGAATTTGAGAAAGGATCAAATTTCTGTGGATAGTTATATAGTTGTTATTCTGAGACTCATTCTCAAGTATCTTAAAAATTTGATCATGCTGATTTTCCAGCTTCTGATCAAGTAACACAGCATAGAAAGAGCAAACAAAGGCAAAGATCATTTTGCCTTACTGGGGAAAGTTATGGAAGTAAGGGAGAAGTCGGTCAATACAACAGAGAAGTCAGCAGAAGAGTGAAAATCACAAACCTAGAAGCAGCTAGAGGAACAATTGGAAAGAGGATATATCTGGATTCACTCGAAAATTCCATTTAAGAGCATGCGAAGCATGCTAAGGCATTGCAAAAGCTGTTAGAATAGACGAAGAAGCATTTGGATTCGATTTCCAAAGAGAAGAAGCTTAAACATAATGCCAGACAAATTGGATTGCAGCTAATGGAGAATGACGCTTCTGCTATTAATGATAGATGCTTGCAGCTGATAATGAGTCAGCAATTCATCAAGAAAGGTGAGCTTAATATTAGAATGAGCAGGTTTCACTAAAATTGATTTTTTTTTTAAACTCTCTGTACTATGTATATTGTTATTAGTAATAATCTGATTTGTAGTGAAGCATAGCATGAAAATGCTGCTTATTGTTATTGGAATTCTTAGGCATCTTTTAAGAAGCTATTGTCCTATTTGAAAGATACAATGTTATTAAACTATGTAGAGGACGTGTGAAGAGTCTTTACTGATATCCTGTTGCCAATTAAAAGTCAGATCTTCATCTCTTATGGAAGCTCCTGTTAAAGAAAGCAGTTCAAAATTATTATTCTTTTCGTTTGTCCAAGTCCAAGTTCCCGTCTTAAATGATTCAATTATGTTTAAGACTTTTGAGGCGTTCATTGAGTTGATTCTTTCTTTCTTTCTTATGTTTCTTAGTGTGTAATATTTTCATATGCAATTGATTGTTATATTATAAAACATTTACGAATCGTATATAATCAGTCGATGCTTTGAGTATTGTTAACATGTCTGGTGTATATTAACAATGATTCAATTTCTGTTCAGATATGGCCTTACGACAAAGAAAAAAGAAGGTACATCTTCTTTTGGGTGGACAAGAAAGTGAGGAGGATCCAGCTGTTTCTCAAACCTCTAACTAATTCGTCAAATAAGAGCAACAAAGACAAAAGCAAAGAGCTGGTAATGCTGCAACGGTTTCATCTACTTCTATTAGTATTCCAGAAGCTGGTCCATCATGCTCAAGAACACGTAGAATGCGTGAACACACTCAAAAAAATGTAAGACATAGTCTTTTGTATAACTCATTTAGTTGTCAAAATGCAGTAAAAGCACATTATAATAAACAGTAATCTTTCTAATTTTGTTCAGCTTTCAACTGCATCGAGCGTTGGTCAAGCTTCATATCAAAGAAATAGAAGTCGTAATGGTTATTTATTGTTTTAAACGTAAATTTTCATAACAAACATTCTTTCAATAAATTTATACATATATATATATTTTTTCTTTCATATATATGTAAACCATTTTTACAATGCTATGTTATTAGTTTGTCATTCTATTGATTATTTTCCACTTATTTATTTATCTATATGTGGTTTACAGGAACTCATATAAGTTATGCAGATTTTGGAGACAAGATTTTCGAATGTCGTCACTGCAATGCATTATTTTGGTTGAATGAGTCTATAAAAGCGAGATATAAAAATCAACCTCCAACGTTTACATTATGTTGTCAGCAATGTGTCCAACACCGAATATTCTTGATGAATTATTAGATCCAAAAAAAGGCATAGAAGGTATGTAATTTTGCAGCCAGAAGTGAGGATTAAATGTAATAGCGTGATTCAGTATGCTATTTTCATCCCATCCAATATTCCTTACGATGTTCCTCCATCAGGTTGCAGGTGAAAATGCCAAGTTGTATGCTGCAATTACAGATGGTATTGTCAATTTACTTGACAACGGAGGCCTTGGTTTTCTATGTGCAAAATGATGGACAGCTGCTACAACATTTCTATTCCTTTACTTTAGCATTCCCTGCTTCCCAGTGGGAAGTTCCCACAATACTTGATGTTGTCAAACAATGTAAACCAAACAATTTTAGAGAGATGAAACTCTCTCATTTTATCATTCTGTCATTATTGTAAATTATTAGCAACAACAAATCCCGCGGCAAAGCGCGGGCACTATTACTAGTATTATACAAAAGTGAAGACCTTCTTTGTGGGAAATGGAAATTGTAAGAATATATTAACCATTGATCAATGAGATGATATCAGACCTTCTGGAAAGTGGAATATTTCGGCAGTGAAACTTTTGCAAATGACTTGAACCTTCCAAATAAAGAAACAGGAGTGCCAACAGTAGTTCCATTTTTCATTTTACATTCGCTATCTGATTGTTTATCCTCCTATCTGCTGTAACTGTAAGAAGTTCAAGGTACATATTTCTGCACCCTCATTTGCATTGCTAGTTGGTCCTGCTTCATCATTTGTTTAGTTCACATCTTGATCTATGATTGACTGGGATTACTTCTTGTTTTCTGTGTTTGGTTGCTTATTAGAGTGTTGGGGACATCATTGAGTAGAAAAATATGTGCAAATATGATATCTCCTACTCCCAAGTATAGGAGGTCAAGTTTTAGTAAGGGAAAGTGTAGAGTATCGTACCCAAGGGATTGGGGGAAACTCCTAGCTAGATTACCGCAAGAAAGCTTAGAAAAAAAATTTGCAATCTACCTTTTTACAAAGTCACAACCTTAGCCCTTTGGAAGCTAAAAATCATGAGGATGATATTAACAATTATGGTGGTGAACGGCTTGGTTGGTTTTAGTTTTTTTTTTTTATAAAGTAAACTAAGTTGCACAAAAATAAACAAAGCTAATAAAAATAGAGACTTTGATCAATGAGATAAATAGGAGCATAGGCATGTGCGCCTAGACTCCCAGATGCATATAATGTAAATCCATTTTCTAATGACAATATGCTTTGATAAATTCCCCCTCGGTTTTCGCTAGAGAAACCGAGATACCAACTAATCATGCAGCCTAACCATGTCTCTAGAGCAAAACTAGTTCACATAACCTTAGTCCCATTTACATTCGCTAAAACATAAAAGGGCTTTAATTTTAAGGTAAGAAACCCAAGTAATCTAGTTCTTCCCATAAGAATAAGCTAGACCTCCACCCTATTAGCTGCACATGCTTCTCGGTTACAAAAGATTGTCAAGCTTAAGTTTCCGATTTCATTAGTTCCAACAACATGCTTCTAGGTGACAAATCCAAAAACATATGTAAGAAAGCATTAAAGTAAAGTAGCTAAAGGATTCAAAACATGCATATTCATCAAAAACACGGCATCACATTGTTTTATACATGAGTTTGGCCCTAGCCCTAAATTTATTCTACTCACAACCCATAGCTACATAAACTAAAGCCATAAACTTGTAAAGCGTCAAGTAAAGAGAGAGAAGAGTAGAAAAAGGAAGGAATACCCACTGGTTTGATTCCAAAAAGAACCAAACCGTACCTCTAAGGACACTTTCTACCCTCCAAGATGCAAAACAAAGTGAGAAATGCTTCCTAGTGTGGTATCTTTGGTTTCTAATAAGATAAAGGAACCAAAAACACCATACAATTAATTTCACAAAATCTCTTAAAACTAGGATGAACAAGGCTTGAATATATGAAACTAGAGTTGTGATTGATCAAAAGTGTATAGATACTTCGGTTTTGGTAAGGAAAAACCAAGAACCCAATAAGCTATACACCTATCTCTACACAAAGCTAAGAAACTATGAACTAAAGCTAAGAAACTAAGAGAAATGTGTGAAGAGATGTGTGAAGAGAAGAAGAAAAACGTCCAAATGAAAGGGAGGGTGTTTTTATAGGCCAAAAATGATGAATGGAGGGTGGAGTTCAAAGGAAATGAAGGGCTAGATGTGATTGACAAATGTGTAAGCACAAAATGTGGATCCAGTCTTGAATTCCACATAGAAACGACCTAGAAAGCCCATAGATATTTTGGTGGGGAAGAAAAAGTAAGGGTAGAAGGGTCATTGTGTAAGGAAACAAGGTAATAAATGGGAGACAAATGTGTAAGGTGTAAGAATAGGACCACTTGGTATCTTTCAAATTTTCAATTTCAAAATAACCTAGACCTAAAGTCTTCCCACCTAAAGTCTCTAACTCTAGTCAGCTATTCCTTGTCCTCCACACATGATCTTAGCTGGCCAACTTGGCCGGAAATGTCCGGAATCTGGCGTTGACCTCCTTTGACTTCTTTTTCGTCCGTTTGCGCACTTTCTTCTCCTTTCTTCCTTCAATTAGATCTCCACCAAGAATTAGGAATTGGCCTTTGACTTCTTCATAACAAATGTTCCTCCATGAGTTTAGATATGATTATAATTGAAAGAACCGAGGATGCAGAGAGGGGATGTTAATAGCAAAGGGGATCTCGCTCCATCCTTAGCATCTATCAATCTCGATGGCCAGTTCACCTTCTCCGGCTCCAGCGATGGTGAGCTTCATCTTCGTCAGAAGATGGAAGCCTTCGCTCTCTTCCTCTTCCCGCTCAACCCTCTATTTAGATCCAGTCCCGGAAGAATTGTCTCCCACTGCTCCGGCTTCTGGGTTTGGTGAAAGGACTTGAATACTGGGGCTCTGACATTTTTTGGGGCTGTTCTGAATCTGGTGGAGAGGGAGAGATGGCGGTAAGTTCATAACTTTGCTTCCTTTTTTTTTTTTTTTTTTGGTTTTGAATGTTTGATTTTGATGTTTACTTGTTGGTTGAGCTGTTGAGAATTCTAAATCGTTATGGATAGGTTGAGCAAGGGTTTCGTTCTTTTACTGATTGCTAACAATAGTAGTATGTATGATTTTGTGTTCTATTTTAGGATGGTGTCTACTATGAGACTTTGGGAATCTATTTATCTTAATTTACTCTGACAAGAAAGACTTGGTTTTTGTATGGATTGCTGATATGTAAAGTCTGTAGCAGACTTGGTTATGTTGTTGGTTTGGATTCTTTTCCCGTTCATGGCTCTTGGGCTGTAGAGATTAAGAGGAGGATCAATTAGAGTGCCTTGTTCTCATTGTTGTTGTTTCTAAATTTAATCTATTTTGATTTGGGTTTTTTGGTGCAAAATGGACCCAAATGGCTTTGGAATCCTATACATTTGGACCGTACAAAATCGGCAGCAGGGAAGTGTTTTACAGCGCTAATCTATCGTATGCCTTGGTTAATCTGTGCCATGTTGTTCCTGGTACCATTCTTACTCTCTTACACTTATTAGAACGTAGAAATAAGTATAAAGTTGCAATCTTTTTTCTTTTCTTTTTTGTTTCTTTTGACCCATTTCCCTTTTTTCTGTGCACGTCATATCCTTTTGTATGGTGTTTCGAGTTGAGGCAAGGCATTGTTTTGCTTATGAAAGTTTGGTAGAATTTTTGTGTTTATCTGCTTGTGAATGTGCATTGAGGGATTTTGTTTTTGATTGAGATTGTGGCGAGGCAATACGGAGCTCTATGGGAAGTAGAACATGTAGATTGCAGGTAATCTCAGCCTGGTGGATTTGGGAGTGTTCACTGATGCCAAATTCTTTCTCAATTTCATATATGTTCTCCTAATGATATTATTATTACTCTCTTAAATCTAGAACATGCCTTTCATGTTAACAAAAGACCTGAAGCATGAACTAATCATAACTTTGGCATATATTAGATCTCTATTATACATAACTTAATTTACTGTATTGGTGATGGTGTTGGCAATTCATGGAGCAGTAACTTATGTTTTGAGGGAATAAAGCAAGCCTTGGTACTTAGAATTAATTACTAAACTGTACAGAGACATTGATGAATAAGCATGCCTTAGTTTTGTAAAGTTTTAGACCATCAGTTTACCCTTCACTTCGATCTTCTCTCCCTTCCCTGTTCTTTTCTTTGGGTTTGCTGCCAGATTTCATGATTAGATTGCAAACTTTAGATTATTGTTTATGTAGAATTTATAATGCTGATACTGTGTCTAGCTCTTCTACACAATTATATCAACTTGCCTTTTTCTATTGCTTCAGGTCATAAAAGATGTCTCACTTTTATCTAGGTGGATAACTATTGATCTATATATTCGAGAAGTTGATAGCATGAAATTTGAACTATCCATGAATAGGTGCAGTGATAGCTTGTCAAAACTGGAGCAAGGTATGGGATATTACAGTTCAATTTATTTTTAATAGATGATGACAATACTTGTGAATCATCTGCGGTTAGTTTTAATAATGACAATTTATTTTTAATCTATGCAGTTTCTTGCTCATTTTGTGGTATTTCAGTCTATGATAGGTCACTGCTCAGGTGCTTTTGGGGGTTTGAAAGCTAATGGTAGAGTGAAATCCATACAACCAGGATGGCTCCATCATTCCCTAAACCAATCTGTACGTCTATACTCAGAGTTTCTATGTTTGGTGGTTTTTATTTATGGGGTTCGGAAGCAATTCACAAAGCATTGTCTTAGGTTAATTTCCTTTTATCTGTTTGTTGTTTGTTTATTACTATAGAAATGGCTTCTGATATATGGCTTAGTTATTCCTTAAACAGAAATATTATAGCTAGCAGTTTTGTTTGCTTATCATTATAGCTAGCTTAGTCAAACACAAACCTTTCTTTCTTTGTCATGACCTGAATGAATATTTTGGTACCTACTGGGGATTAGATTCCAATTAACTAAGTTCATGAACTGATTTACTTGGGCAGGCTTTGATCATATAATTCACATACTTGTGCAGTTTGCTGGTCTGCTACAATCTCTATTCAGGAAGTATGTGTATAAAGGTAGTTGATTTCATATTGGAGCGGGTCGGACTGTTGGACCAAGTGCTGCTGAAGTACTTAGCCTTTTCATGTATTAATGATCCACTGAATTGTAGTTTCGTAGTTGGATATGGTAACTTGTTCTATTGTAACATTGAAATACTTATTCATTAATCGGATTGCAATTACTGTTTTTATTCTTTGATATGGTTTCTATTGCATATTGGAGTACTTTACTGTTGGAATTGTCCATGATTGATTTGAATCTATTATGGTCAGGGAACCGGGGGAAAAAAAAAAAAAAGGTCATTGGCACAGATTAAGTGTCCCCAAGAGTGAGTATATTTTTCATGTATTTGTACAAGTGTAGTAGTGTAGAGAGACCTATGGGAGCTACTCTTTTATTTGGGGACACTTGAGCTTGAGATATGTGTGCCATTTAGCAATAGGAACACAAACAATAGGCACACATATGATATATGTCTCTATAGCTCAATAGGGACACATATTTGTCCCTATAGGTATCAAAATGCACACATATTATTAGTCCCCTTAGGCCCTTTTTCTAGTAGTGCCTTGTCGAGGCCTTTACCCTTTCTAAAGATGCACACGTTGACCTTGGCTTGGCAGGGGAAGCGGCGCTGCAAGATCCCCACCACTACATAGTGGGGCGGCTGCTTACCAAAAGGTCGAATATTGCTGGTTTTCTTGGCACCATGCCTACGATTTGGAGGATGAGAGATGGCCTGGCGATCCATGCGGTTAGAGATCGCTTTGTTTTCCAGTTTAATCGTGAGAATGACAAAAATTGATACCTGCATGGGACCCCCTGGTTTTATTGTAATACAATGCTGCTACTGGAACCGTATAATGGCACCTTTGATGTCGAGGTTATCCTGATCGATTCTCTGAAGCTTTCAATCACAGTTAAGAGCTTGCCTCTGGGGTTGCACAAAAAACTAACACTGTCAATGGTTGGTTCTGCTATCAGAAAGGTGTTGCATCTTGATCAACTAGTGCCAAACCGCAAAAGATGAAGAATAGAGAATCTGTCTGATCATTGACTCCCGATGGCGCTTTAGGGTTTTCAGAAGCTTTTCTTTCTTTGCAGCAATCAAAGTGAACTTGTCGATTGTTTATGAGAGGGTTCAGGGTCTTTGTAGAGATTGTGGGAGATTTGAACATCCAACTTATGGATGTGACTGTATGTTTGCCGAGGAAAGGGAGGCAATACTGGCTTCTCCTCCTATGAATGCAATGGTGGGCTTATCTCTATGTACTGGTAACAGTGATCCTAGAGCGGTAATAGGAGAATCTCTGCAGCTGTTTACACCTAGGATTTCTGAACCTACGGTTGGGTTGTTGGGACTCGGGCTTTGTCGGGTACCAATCTCTTTCCGGCTGGGGCTGCAGATAGAGCAACTCAACACAAAGGTCAAGTTGTCTTCTTCTCTGCTCATCTTAACTTGAGATTACAAGCAGAAGGTCTGTTGAAGAAGCTTGTTACTCCTGCTTCTTTAGCTTTAGGACCAAAACGTTCTTTGGTGAGCAATTTGGTGAGTGGTTCTCTTGGGGATAGTTTCATTCAAGCTTGCAAGCAAGGTGGGTTTATGGTTCCTGGTATTGATGGTGATTCGCCGGTTTTTAGTGGCAAAAAGAGATATGCTGATGTGCCTCTGTTGCGTTCAGGGAAGAAATTGGTAGCCCTATTACCTGCTCTGGAAATGGAAGGGATGGATGAGCAATCTTTCTGTCTTCCTTTGAAGGATGATAGGTTGATAATCTCACCTCAGAAGAAAAAGAAAATTGGACACCCAAAAGGGTCCAAAAACAAGGCAAAGGTGGTCGACATCCTTAAAGACCTGAAGACTTCATGTGTGAAGGTTAAAGGGAAGAAATGATTCCTTAAAATGCTTGGAGCTGAGGATGTGGGGATCGATTGAGCTCTGGCTACTTAGGAGAGAACTTAAGCTATTGATAGAAGTGATGACTTCAATGGTGGAGATACCTAAGGTGGAAAATAATGTGGCGATTGAGATGGAAGAGCAGGAGGTGGTTTCTATCCAGCTGTAAAGAGTCTGCATCTGGTTGAGGAGGTGATTACCTCTACTGAAGATGTAGAGACTGGTTTGATTTCTGCATTGGTGGAAAAGATCGACAAGATACTAATAGCTTCGTAGGTAGTTTATTAATATTCGTAGTTATTTAGTTTCTTGTTTTTGCGTTTATTAAAAACAAAAAAAAGGTTATGACGGCCCTATGGGCAAGCCGTTAATTGTATTGCTTGCTCAAATTCATAAATGGATGATCTTTATAAATCAAAAATAAATAAAAAATAAATAAAAACTTTGATTTTTACCCTACAATTTTCTTACTTCACCCTACAGACATTTGAATTATTGAAAGACTATATTACCCAACTGCAAAATGACTAATAAATATACTAATTTTCTAAAATACAAATCTGTAGGGAAAACGAAATACATAACTAATTAATTACATACAGTTGTCTTTGGATAACATCAATCTTTATCTTCTCCACTCAAATTAAAATTTATTACTATTTTTTAGTCTCTTTGTTGTCTCCTCAACATTAATTCGTTATTCAGTTCACAAAACTATTAGTGTTAATTCCATCAAATTCTTTGCAATACCATTTGTGAACCGTGAAAGTAAAAATTCAAAACATGAAAAAAAAATTATTCTCTTCTTTATTGCTCACAGTTGGTAGCTTACTAATCTTTTGATATTGATTGAAATAGACAAACATTGAAACTGAAAGAAAAGATAAAAAAAATGGAAGTAAATCAGATTATGATTTCATTAGGAAACTTTAATATATTTCAGTTTTTTTATCGAAATTTAATAATCAAAATTAATATATAGGCTTATAGGGTGTAATAAGCATGTAGGGTGAACAAAGAAAATGGTATGGTGGCCATAAGTTGTATTATGGGATTTTCTTTGTAATTTATTTTCCTCATCGAATTTTTTTTTCCAATAAACTCGCTACAATTTGAAATGTAAGAGAACTTCTATTCATACCTCCAAAATTGGCATTTGGACCTCTTCACTTAATAGATCTCTAATTTACTGTTAAAAATAACCAATATGGTCTCTACACCTCCGTAATTTTTCCAAAATGCCCACCATTCAATAAAATCAATAAAAACTTTTTTTTTTCAAGTTCTATTCATATCTCTAAAATTGATAATCAGACCATCTTTAATTTTTAAATATTTCACAATCCTATTTTACCTTTGATGCAATTAAGCTGATCAAAAAGAATTGAGAGAAATGAGTAAAGTGCGGGCATGTGATTACACGCATTTATATACGTGTAATTATATCTAAAACACTAGAATTAAGCTAATCCTCAAGTCAATTATAACGTAATTAATCTAATTTTATTTATTGTGTAGGAAATAAGCGGAATTATTGTAGAAACCGAGAGAAATTGAGCGAAATAGAGTTTTTGAGAAAATGATGAAATTGTCAATGCGGGTCAATCATGATCAACACCAACGAGAGAGCAAAACTCCACTAGTCATGATGTTGTGTGTGGAAATATTTTAATTTCGAGGAAGAAGAGAAAAATATATATATATATATATATATATATTTATATATATATTATGAATAATAATAATAATAATAAACAAAAAAATATTTTTTATATATTAATTAATCATGTTGCGTTGCATGTTAGCATGCTTTCATAATTAAGCTTTGGTTTAATTATGTAGCAGCTAGCTGACGTTCATGCACCAAATCATTTTCTTTTTTTTTTCTTCCTTATCCAAAACCAACTTGCACTGGACACGTGCAGCCTTATCCTCTCTCTCCCTTCAGAGACCAACAACACACAGCTGCACTATATATAGATATCCCTTCACTCTTCGACGGGGACATCAAGAAACCAAAAGAACACAGCAGCCGCATCCCTAAAACAGAGGCAGCCCTTTTGGGGTGCTCTCTCTCTCTCCTCTCCTCCTTCTCCATTTTTCATAATAGTTTTAGTTTTCTTTTGGGTATTCATAGAATTTCTCACACAAACTTCAAGGATTCATCAAAAGCTACAAGATTCAAGCTTTAGGTATTTGTGGGAGTTGTAATTCAAGGGAAGTCATATTAGCTCCCTAGCTAATTGTAGCTACCTTTGTGTTCTCCTACACTTCTATAATATTTTCTCTTTAAATTTTGTATCTTTGATGTTCATAGTTATGGGTTGTGAGTAATTTCTTTGTTGGGTTCTAGGGTTGTGTGCCATAGTCCAAATTTTATGTAAACGATGCCTATTTTAATGTCATGATGCAATTTAATTTGTTGGATGCTTATATCAATTTTTGTTGGGTTAAAATGAACCGGCTCTAATTCATGCCAAGTGAGTTCCTACGACCCTTGAACCGGAGTAGGAATACCATGAAAGGGAATTTCGGTCCTTGAGCCTTGAACCGCCTTGGATACGACTACCGCCAAAGTAGGAAATTTGCATCTACATTAGATTAGCTTCCGACACATGAGATTTGGATGAAGGAACCTCCCTAGCACCCGACATTCCCATTATATTGTTCACACTTTTCTAGTTTAATTTCCTTGCATTTTTATTAATCGCTTTACATTTTATTACTTTTTGTTAAGTTCAAATCCACTCTAAAACATTAAATCCATCGACTCATTTGAGTATACCCATCTTGAGGCTACAAGTTAGTGGCTTTGAATAGGCTTGGTGTGAGCTAAGCCGAGCATTGCCAAGGCTTGGTGCCTTGATTGATAGTCTTATTTTATTTTTTATTTTTCTTGTGTGCTTTGAGTATCCTACCGCCAATTATCTCGGTTAGGTCCAACACCTAATCCCCGAGGTACGATAAACTAAGGTCTAAATACTTCCCTTACTTGACAACGATTCGTTCGCTTGCGAAGAGTTTATGAACCAAGTCAATGGCGCCGTTGCCGGGGATTAGGGTTTAATAGCCTTAATCCCTTGGTAAATCGGTTCTTTAGGTCACTTTAGCATATTTTTATTTCTTTGTTATTAAAAAAAAAATTTGATCTAAATAGTTTATTATTTTTTTGTGTGCTTATTTTTCTGTTTTCTTTGTAATTTTTGGTTACTAATCTCACCTGTGGAAACTCATAGGGCATATATTTTTCTCACATTGAGGTATGGATCGATGGAGCTATGGATGGGAAGATCCGAGAGCATATGAGCAAGAAAGTTTCTATGGTGGAGGTCATCAAGAGTGGAATTCTCATGCGGTGGGTTCTATGTCTTCTTGCAATGAAACTTGTGCTTTGTGTAATTCTCCTTGGCATTCATCTTTTGAGTGCTCTTTGAGATTTGAGTGCCCGGATTTTATGCAAGAGTGTGAGTACAAGATGGGCATGTATCAAGAGACATTTATACCCAATGCATATCCACAAGAAGAAGCTTATGAGCCTAGTAAGGAATTTGTTGACGGACTACTAGCTCAATTGCACGCCTCCCGAGATCTTTTACATGCCTCTCAAGCTAGAATTTCACAAGAGACCATGGTTCCCGAAGCATATCCTCATGAGCAAGTGTATGAGTCTAGGAAGCCTTCTCTTGAAGAATTGCTAGCTCAATTGCAAGCGTCCCAAGCTCGATTGCAAGCTTCTCAAGAAATACTTATACAGACCAATGAGCAACTTGAGGCTAGTCTCGCACAAGAGCCACCCTTCACCATTTATGAGCATGAATCTTTCTTTGACCAAGTGGAGCCTATTTCAAGAGAAGAAGTGTATATCGAGCATCTTGAGCAAGAATCCTTTATGCAAGTTGAAAATGATGATACTGATGTTGATGTATAAGAAATTGAGCTTGGTTATGAAAGTTTCAATGCAAGTGAGGTGAGAGACTACACTTCGGAGGAATGGGTGCAATATTGGAAATCTAAGCTTCCAAATGGAGGAGACATATTTGAAGATGATTCCGAAGAAGAGGATGTCTTGTCTAATGAGGAGGATGCGGAGCTTGAAGTTATACACCATAATCCCTTGTTCATAGAGGAGGATGCGGAGCTTCAAGTCATATACCATAATCCCTTATTCATTGAGGTAGATATTCCCATGGAGGAAGAGAGTCCTTCAATACTTTGTGATGATGAAAAAATTGAAGAGCCAAGGACTTTCTCGCCTCCCAAATCCATGGAGATCCATCATGAGCTTCCTAAGGTGGATTGTAGAATATTGAGCACTTACATTCTTAATGAGATGATTGGGATCAAGGTACTTTTACCTCCCAATCCACCATTAAGTGGTCAATGTTTCTACAATGAGGTGATGGATTGGAAAGGAAATAAAGCACTTGCACTCACCCTTTCCCATCACTCTCAAGAGCTTCTACCACCTATTGTTCCTATGAGCATCATTTCTAATCCACTTGAGATGGAGAAGGCAAGGTTGGCTCCTAGAAGAAAAATTGAGAAGAGGGGGAAGACTAAGAAGCTACACTTTTGGCCACCAATTGGAGTATTCTTATGTTCTTGGTCTTGTCTCTATGACACATCGATGAGTCCCTTAGCCCCAAACAATAGGGTGGTCGCACTTGAGAAGTATCCACCTTGACAAGATCATGTTCTATATGGACCGGCAATGAAGTCCTTAAACAAAGCGCTCGTTAGGGAGGCAACCCTAGCACATCATCGGTAGTATTTCTTTCTTTAGTAGTTTACTTTTATGGTGAATAAAGCTTTTTGGTCATTTTTGGGAGGATGGGAGGTGTTCGGATTTGGAAGTGTGAAGAAAGAATGAATTTGGTAGTGAGCAGTTTCTGTCCAGAAAGTTTAGTGACTTTGGGTGACTATAGCTTCCATTATACATGTTATTTTGAGCTGAAATTTTCTGAAGCTATTCTCCTATATGTCTACTATTCTGTGCCAAAATTTGAGCCACTTTCTGTCACTGGAAATCCTGTTATTTGATGGTCAATGCATGAGGGTCAGAACAGAAATAGCTACTGTAGAGTGACTTTGGGAAGCTACATCCTCTACATATCTAGTTATTTGGAGCTCAAATTTTCCAGAGATGTATCTTCACATGTTCTATATATGCTGGTACAACAGTTTTCATTTTAACCTCTCTACCTTCAGATATGGTGCTCCAAGAGACAGGGGCCAGAACAGGGCACAGCAGAAATTGCAGAACAGATCAGTGAGTTTGGAGGCCAACGATGTTTGACTCAGATATGATACTTCAGTGAAATTTAAGCTTCAGATATATTCATGAGTCTACTTTCGTATCCAGTTGGTCTCACCCTCTTTGCACCTCTGAAGCTTCAGTTATTACAGTTTTGGTGACTGAGGGTCAGCAGAAAACTTCATGACAGATTGGCAAGTTTGACCAGCTTTAATTTTCATTTGAATCGGAGATAGTTGGATATCTTTATATGGATAGAAAGCTCTCTGAGTATACTTTCCATTTCAAGTGGCCTCACCTGATTATCACTTTCTGAGTATGAGATTTGGGCATTTGAAGACAGAAAGGTCATTGCTGGAAGTTTTCTGCACTCACTAGTTTGTGTTCACTCGGGGTGGTTGGACTTCTTACACTTCAACTCTTCAATGGAGGCCATTATAGGGCTGTTGTGAGGTGTGTTGGAGGTGGCCAAGCCTATGATTTTAATGGAGGATCTTTGTCCTTATTCTTTGATGGGCTATTTGTGACGCATTGCTCTTTGGACATTATATCTGTCTCAATGGAGTCGATCTTTCATGAGCACCTAGAGCTAGCTTAGAGCATACATTAAGGAAGTCAAGGCCTTGTGCCTTGAGGTTGGTGTCTTATATTCTTCTTCTCCGAAGATCGTGCGCAATGGATGGGTCGAAAAATGGGGTTTTCCTTAACTTTTCTCAGCATTTAGATTTTCATTTTCGTAGTTAATTTTTGTGCCTTCGCCCAGACTTCACTCTCATGCCTAAATCCAACACGAATTTAGCTTTCAAGCTCACTTTACAACATTGAGGACAATGTTGGTTTTAAGTGTGGGGGTGAGAGCTCGGGCGTCTATGAAAAAAAAAAATTATTATTATTATTATTATTATTTTTTTAGATTAGCTTTTTGTAATTAGAATATAGTGGTTAATGCATTTTCCAACCCCAATGACGAGATATGGACTTAGCTTGTTGTGATTGTGGATAGATTGAGCATGATATAGGACTTTGAATTTGTTTTGTAATTGAGTGCATATGTGATCTATGCTTGACTATATGTGTGCACATAGCCTATGTTAGGTTCGTTCATCATAATTAGAGAAGCATATAGATTATTCGATTAACTTGCATGCCTTATTTGTGAGCTTTTGTGCCTATATCTATAGTGTATGCATCGTTCATTCACTTATTCTTTCATGTGTGTACAATTTCATGACATTGCGTATCTAGAACTTGCTTGAGACCTCTCAAGGCTACTTTTAGCTTGCGACATGATAGAAAGGATGGAGGCATTAGGACTATATACCACCATGGCCAAAGAAGCATGTGCCCAAAGATATTTACCACTAGATTGCCACTTTGAGCCTATGTATATATTTTAGCCTTTTTGTTCATTACCACCACAAATCCCTAC
>BDJD01003605.1:122737-140961 GCA_002564525.1 Rosa multiflora | reverse complement strand
CGCGTGTTGTGAAATTGCTTTTGAGTGAAATACATATAGCCCCTAAACACTTGAGCGGTAATATTTAGTGAACCTATGTGAATTTAGCGGGTTATATCGGGTCTTAATATGCGTATTTGATTGTGGTGGATTGATTTGACACATGGTCAACACATGCATATACTTGAGCATTTCTCAAATGTGCATTTTAATTGCCTTACAAATTCATAATTCCTATGTTATGCTTTGTCGACCTCATGATCATTTACATAATTAGTTCTCCGAGGGTTATGGTTGGAAAGGCTAATACTACACTATCTTTAGGTTTGTGAGTTTATAGATTTTCATATTTTGTCTCATTTAGTTTGCTTTGGGACAAGCAAAGTTCAAGTGTGGGGGTGTGATTACACGCATTTATATACGTGTAATTATATCTAAAACACTAAAATTAAGCTAATCCTCAAGTCAATTATAACGTAATTAATCTAATTTTTTTTATTGTGTAGGAAATAAGCGGAATTGTAGAAACCGAGAGAAATTGAGCGAAATGGAGTTTTTGAGAAAATGACGAAATTGTCAATGTGGGTCAATCATGGTCAACACCAGCGAGAGAGCAAAACTCCACTAGTCATGATGTTGTGTGTGGAAATATTTTAATTTCGAGGAAGAAGAGAAATATATATATATATTTATATATATTATGAATAATAATAATAAACAAACAAATATTTTTTATATATTAATTAATCATGCTGCGTTGCATGTTAGCATGCTTTCATAATTAAGCTTTGGTTTAATTATGTAGCAGCTAGCTGACGTTCATGCACCAAACCATTTTTTTTTTTTTCTTCCTTATCCAAAACCAACTTGCACTGGACACGTACAGCCTTATCCTCTCTCTACCTTCAGAGACCAACAACACACAGCTGCACTATATATAGATATCCCTTCACTCTTCGACGGGGACATCAAGAAACCAAAAGAACACAGCAGCCGCATCCCTAAAACAGAGGCAGCCCTTTTGGGGTGCTCTCTCTCTCTCCTCTCCTCCTCCTCCATTTTTCATAATAGTTTTAGTTTTCTTTTGGGTATTCATAGAATTTCTCACACAAGCTTCAAGGATTCATCAAAAGCTACAAGATTCAAGCTTTAGGTATTTGTGGGAGTTGTAATTCAAGGGAAGTCATATTAGCTCCCTAGCTAATTGTAGCTACCTTTGTGTTCTCCTACACTTCTATAATATTTTCTCTTTAAATTTTGTATCTTTGATGTTCATAGTTATGGGTTGTGAGTAATTTCTTTGTTGGGTGCTAGGGTTGTGTGCCCTAGTCCAAATTTTATGTAAAGGATGCCTATTTTAATGTCATGATGCAATTTAATTTGTTGGATGCTTATATCAATTTTTGTTGGGTTAAAATGCATATCTAGGAGCCTAGTCAACTCTAGGTTGTGTATTTTGAGCATGTGTAGGATGGGGTTAGAGGCTTGACCCCCTCTAATTCTTAAGCTAGAAACCTTCAATTTCGTATTCGAGGGGTTATAAGCATGGTGATTTACACCTGTTGCGTGAATACGCGGGCGGGTCGCTTAGTAGTCTAATTCCTCGATCTTTAGGCCTCTTGATGTGAATTAGAGACCCTTGAACCGGCTCTAATTCATGCCAAGTGAGTTCCTACGACCCTTGAACCGGAGTAGGAATACCATGAAAAGGAATTTCGGTCATTGAGTCTTGAACCGCCTTGGATACGACTACCGCCAAAGTAGGAAATTTGCATCTACATTAGATTAGCTTCCGACACATGAGATTTGGATGAAGGAACCTCCCTAGCACCCGACATTCCCATTATATTGTTCACACTTTTCTAGTTTAATTTCCTTGCATTTTTATTAATCGCTTTACATTTTATTACTTTTTGTTAAGTTCAAATCCACTCTAAAACATTAAATCCATCGACTCATTTGTGTATACCCATCTTGAGGCTACAAGTTAGTGGCTTTGAATAGGCTTGGTGTGAGCTAAGCCGAGCATTGCCAAGGCTTGGTGCCTTGATTGATAGTCTTATTTTACTTTTTATTTTTCTTGTGTGCTTTTAGTATCCTACCGCTAATTATCTCGGTTAGGTCCAACACCTAATCCCCGAGGTACGATAAACTAAGGTCTAAATATTTCCCTTACTTGACAACAATTCGTACGCTTGCAAAGAGTTTATGAACCAAGTCAGCATGCATATGTTAATCTCCCATATCCTTCTGTTATATATCAATTGAATGTGTTTGATATGTCAAATGAATATGGAACACTGAGTAAATATCAAAGATGACAACATAGATGATTAGATCCTTTTTTTTTCCTTATATATATCTCAAATTATTCCTTATCAATAATCAAATTATTTGACATAATACAATACAAGACCATGATCTCGAATACATGGATGCAAGACCATTATTTGATGTAAATCATGTAACAATGAACTCATTACACTATGATAACAGTAGCATACAAAACCATTTCCTATGTGATGAATGATTATAGAAAACATATGAGAATCATACAGAAAAACAAATTATGTAACTCCTACTCGCATTTCTAGAAGGAAAGAACCATGATGGCTTTTCCTTTCCTCCCTGCAGCATCCACTGCTAATCTTCATCAATAATAAAATTATTGTGATAACTTATCGACTTCGACATAGTCTGATTCACCTTCTTTAACAGCTCTTGGTCTAATGGGAGCTACTTGAACACAGCGCTCACATTCCTAACTTGACACTTCTGGTATATTCCAGGCCTTTAAACTATTTCCAGTCTCGAACACGCAACTACATTCATTATGTCTCTATCATGTCTTGCTCTTTCGGAAAAATAGATGTTGCCGATCCTCAAAAGGAATGATGGCCTCAAAGACATCAAAAAATGAATCGAAGTGGAAGAGTGCCTGTTTGAATTGTGTGAGAAAGAAAGGTGAATTGTATGCAAGTCCTTTTCAATAATTCGATCTCAGAGTTAAAAATTTCAATAATTTACCTCCTTGTGCATTTACAAGTCTTTTCCTCTAGCATTATTATTTTCTCTTTGTAACTCCTTGATGGGACTCCCTTCCTTGATTGTTTGTTCCATGATCGAGATAATCCTGTAAGTGTAATTTCATGCTAGAAAATATGATGTCAAAGCCCTTTACCAATGTATATTTAGGGTTTACGTTGGAGGAGAAAGTTTTCTCAAAGTTGAAGATTATTATAGTTCATAGAGGTAAAAAGAGACTGTTTTTCTTTCTTTCTTTTGTGTCTTTATTGGTAGTTTATCATGAGTTGACAAAATCAATTATTATTTAGAAAAAGAGAGAGAGCTCTAAATGTCAATTTTAGAGGTATGAATATAAACTCCATTTAAAATTAAGCTGTGAGAGATTTTTTTTGTTTTTTTTTGTTTTTGGTCAAATGAAATCGGAGACTCAAAATTCCAATGAGGCATTCATCGCCTCGCGTGTGTTTAAGAGAGAGTGGTAAAACAGGCGAAATATGAAAGGTGAGTCCCCACCTATATTCGTCCCATCAAAAAAATCTGTGTGTTGGTTCCCAACCGTGCAGACTTTCTGATCGTTGATAGATATCTTATTATCTTTGGGGCTTATTACCTATTTACTTTCTTATCGTTGATAGATATCTTTGGCCAAGAGACACGTGCTGATCTCTTGTGGTGAGGAGGACAGCTGTGGCTAGCTCTTGATATCTCTTTAGCTTTTTGGGCGGCTTCTACCCAGATCTATGATCTATCTATCGAATTATATGAAATCCAGTTTATTCATATTCTCTCTATTCTTGATTTGATTTCTGCATTCTTAGATCGGACTCCTGATACGCTAAACCTAAACGCTAGCATGAACCCACAGCCGCCGCCGCCCTATGTGTTCTTCAGTTCCGGAGGTTACGCCATGGGCAATCTCTATACTGCTCTGGTTGAAAATGGCTTATCTACAATTCGAGATGATGAAAAGCTGGAGTTGGGATCTGGGCTGAGCTCAGAAGAGAAGGAAAAAATGTTTGAGAAGACGTTGCTTCCACAACTCTGCACATCAATTGAAGAATCGAAGCTTGTGATTGTCATCATTTCAATAAATTATTTGAATTCGGGGTGGTGCTTGGAGCAGCTTGCCAAGGCTGTTGAATGCAACAAACTAATGATCTGTGTTTTCGATGATGTGGATCCAATTGATTTAATACTTCAAGTGGGATCAGTTAAGGAAGCTTTCTTCAAGCACGAAGAAACCTTTAAAGACAACCCAGACAAGGTGCGAAAATGGAGACAAGCTATAAATCGCGTACCCACGCCGGAGCGAAAATGGATAGAAGCTGAGGCGCGAAAAAGGAGAGAAGCTCTGGAGGCAGCTTTCTTCACCAACGAAGAAGCCGACAAGGCAGCTAAGGCGCGAAAATGGAGAGAAGCTCTGCCGGAGCGAAAATGGAGACAAGCTGAGGCGCGAAAAAGGAGAGAAGCTCTGGAGGCAGCTTTCTTCAACAACGAAGAAGCCGACAAGGCAGCTAAGGCGCGAAAATGGAGAGAAGCTCCAGAAGATCCAGAAGCTCTAGAATATCTAGAATATCTAGAAGCTCTAGAAGCTCTAGAAGATCTAGAAGATCCAGAAGATCCAGAAGTTCCAGAAGATCCAGAAGCTCTAGAATATCGAGAATATCTAGAAGCTCGAGAAGATCCAGAAGTTCCAGAAGATCCAGAAGCTCTAGAATATCGAGAATATCTAGAAGCTCGAGAAGATCCAGAAGTTCCAGAAGATCCAGAAGCTCTAGAATATCGAGAATATCTAGAAGCTCGAGAAGATCCAGAAGTTCCAGAAGATCCAGAAGCTCTAGAATATCGAGAATATCTAGAAGCTCGAGAAGCTGTAGAAGCTCTAGAAGCTCTAGAAGCTCCAGAATCCAGACTGGTTGGATGGTCTTTACAGTCTAGGTGACTCTCTCTCTCTCTCTCTCTCTCTCGTCTGTGAGTTTGTTCTACATTTGCCCTGTATGAATTTGTGTTATCTTATATACTTTGCTTATTCATTTATTTATCTAACTGTAGTGATAAATCCCAAGCTATTGAAGATATTGTCGAAACAGTTTGTTATGAATTATATGGTTTCCCTTCATCTCTACTGGAATTATTTCTCTACTGTTCCCTCTTCCCAGAGGGTTACGAATTCAGGAAACATGAGTTGGTTCAATTGTGGATAGCTGAAGGTTTTGCTGTGAGAAAGAGGCCCAAAAAGACAATGGGTTTTGATATGAGAGAGGGGCCCGAAGAGATAATGGAAGAAGCTGGCATTAAGCATTTCAATACTTTGGAGGGTAAAGGCTTTTTTGAGCGCTCCGGAAGAGCTGATTTAAAAGTAGAATATGATGAGGTGATCACTGTGCCCTTTTATGTCACCCCCAACTTCTTCTACAAAGTAAATCCTTCTAAGCTTTCACTTTTGGAAAACAATTGCGCCAGTGCTAAATATTTCAGAGTTGTGGATGGAAAGTTTGATGAAGCATCAGAATCAATTACACAACATACACAACATATGTGTTTGAATTATCAAGGCATTGATGAGATGGCTTTTGGTGCTATTCAGAAATTTAAGAATCTGCGCACTTTACTGCTTCTCCCTGGTTGTGAGTCTTCCATCAAATGTGTTCCTGCTGATTTATTTTTTAGCTTAAAGTCTTTGAGAACATTGAATTTGAGTGGAACACTCATTTCTAGATTGCCTGGTTCTATTGGAGAGGTCAAGCCTTTACAATACATTGATCTCTCACGTACACCTATTTCCAGGTTGCCAGAATCTATCTGTTCTCTTGACGAGTTACAAACCTTGAAACTCAGAGGTTGTAATGACTTGTTTGATTTACCAAAAAGCATGCACAAGCTAACTGCTCTGCGACATCTCGATTTCAATATCGTTCAACAGTTGAGTTACATGCCTCCACACATGGGAAAATTGAATCATATTCAAACCTTGTCAGCATTTCTTGTTGGTACTCATGATGGGCACGGCATCCAAGAGCTGAAGAATTTAAATGATCTTACAGGAGCGCTTTGCATTTTAAAACTTGAAAATGTGTTGAGTGAGAGAGATGCCAGGGAAGCAACACTGGCTAGCAAAGAAAACCTGCAGAGGTTGGATCTCCAATGGAGTTCTCTATTTTCTGAAAATCCAACGCTGCAAGAGGACATCATTAATTGTCTTCGACCCCCCCATAAATCTCTTAAAGAATTAAATATATCATCTTATAGTGGGAAAAAACTTCCACAATGGTTGGGATCTCGGATATTTGCTGACCTTACTGTGATTGCCCTCGACAATTGTGCATACTGTGAATATTTTCCATGTCTTGGTCTGTTACCAGCGCTGAAGTTTCTTTCTATTGTAAAGATGGATGCGGTCAAAGAAATTAATCAGATATTTTTCAGACCTGCCTATGGTTCAGTTTACTATGGTTCATTTTATGAACCACCATTCCAAGCATTTCCAAAGCTCGAGATACTAGAAGTTGACACCATGCCTAATCTGAAAGAGTGGAAGGAAGTAAAAGAATGTGATTTGCCTTCGCTACTTCAACTCAAAATGGAGTGCTGTCCAGAACTTGTCACTCTTCCATCATTTTTGCACCTCAAATCCTTGAAGTATTTAAAGCTGATTGAATGCCCAAAGCTTGTGCTATCGGACCACAGTAAACTACCAACTTCACTAGAGTCTTTGATAATAGGAGATTGCTGTGAACTGAAAAGCTGGTGCCGCAAGGAGGGAGATCAAGAATTGCAGCTGGAAAGATAACTCATGTGCCTATAATCTGGTTTGTTGGATTAAGATGTGAGTAATGCTAACTCTGAAATTTTGAATGCCTTTCATTTACTAGGAAAAATGTTCTCTTTCATATCAGAATTTTCTGCATTCGTATGTTTTTCCTTTTGGAATTTACTCAAAAAGGTTAGTTTTGCTAGGTTATCTTCTAAAGCTAGGCTCATTTGATCTGTTCATGCAGCCTAGCCTACTTTCAGTTTTGCTGTTGTAATGCTGATATAACTATTGGCCAGCGAAATGATGTTTACTTTTTACCCGTCTTTTCAATTAATAGAGATCTTTTCAAACAAATCAGCATTATTAGCTGTACTTTCTGAGCTATTTTTAATTTGCTTTGGATAACAATCAAGGCTCTTTGGTTTTATCTCTTTCGATTTATTTTTAGTATTGCAAATTGTTATTAGGTTCTGGAATTCCCTATGAGTTAATGTTCCTATTTATATTCTCAATCTTGTTATTTAGTTTTTCTAATTTCAGTTTTCAATTCGAATGTTTCTTTCAGTGAACACGAAATGTGTATGTGAATTTGAGTTTGTTTCTTTCTTCAATTTTCTGGTTTGGAAACTAGATTTATTGTGTAATGTTATTTTCTTCTTTACTGCTGGGTTGTTCTATGTGGATCTTCTATTCTGATTTCAATTGGGCTTTGGAAGATTTTGCTTCTTCTTTTTTCGGCAAAAAAATAAGTTTTTGCTTTTCTAGCCAATAATTAGGGCTTTTAGAAGGGTATTCAAATTTAGTTGAACTCATATATCCTTCTTCTTAATCATATATGCTATGTTCTTGGATCTGAAAGTTCTAGTTTATTTGAAATTTTCTGATGTTCAATGCTGATTGTATTTGAACTGTTACATATTTCGTAACACTGTTAGTCCTTAGCTTTTGAACATTGTTCATTTGCCATTTCTGATGTTCGATTCTAATCTTGTTTATTTTTCATACTTTGATGTTCCATTCTTAGCAAAGATAAATATCTCAACCATTTTGAGCAGAGGAATAGGAAACACAATTGGAATCAAATATCAGAAATGACAACATTCTAATTTCTAAAGTTGCCGAGGAACAGTGATGTCAACAATAACTTGCATATCCAAGCACATGACACATACAATTGATATGGAAATTGTAAGGTTTCAAATAAATTAGAATCAAGTTCCAAACCCTCCCAGAATTTTTTTTTTTTTTTTTTGGTTTCCATGTCAAACCCATATAAGTCATCAGTCATGAATCTCACAACTGCAGGAAAAAAGTGATCTTGTTCCCCAATGGATGTAAAACTATAGATGTCGAACATGTGTGCAGGGTGGTTGCTTTGTTATTTTTGAGTTATGAAATACTCATTCGTTGCAACTTGACTGTGTGACCTTCGAGCAAAATGCAACATTGATGAGTGTCCTTGGCAACATGTGAAGGAGTATTGTAACAAGGATATGTATGGACATGTAAACGGATAATTATAATAGGTCTTGGTATGAAAAATCCACTGCATCTTCTAGTTATCCTATCAAATTTACGTGCAAGTTTGAATATATAGAATGTTAGTGGTTATTTATGTACAACATGGTATTTCATTCACTTATAGGTATGTTATTGTTGCAGCCATAACACTTTTGAAGAGAATGAAGGGATAAAAGCAGCAAAGAAGCATGGAACCAGGCGAAGCATTCTGATATTTTTAGTTTTTTTACGGAAACCTTAATATATTGAGACAATTTACCATGTTAATAAGTATTCAAGTGCCTGGAATGATATTATGAGTTTTGTTAACTATTTGTCAGTATTACAGTGGTATAAGACTTTCCTAGTTCAAAAATAAATAGTGGTGGTACAAGTTCTCTTGGTTTTGCTTTATTTTCTGTATAGTTGGTGGTAATTCTTTTTGTATTCATCCAGCGATACAACCTTGGCAGGCTTTTGCTAGAATGTGATTATGTTTCTGAATGCATTTGTAGTCCTGTAACAGTCATTCATATATTTTAGGAAAAAGGGAGCAAGATTGCCCCTTAAGAAACAATTATTACTTGGCTGCTTTACTGTCTCGTAGATATTGACTTGTTCTCTCAATCTCTTTGTTTGTGGTCTCCTCTGGGTTATCAAATAAAATTAGAGGTTTGACTGATGGGGTTTTGATTGATTCTTTGAGCATAAAGGTTGAGTTGAAGGTTGGCGGACTCGGCCTTCTGAACCATCTTAAATTTGGGAAT
Source organism: Rosa multiflora (assembly GCA_002564525.1). Lineage (NCBI taxonomy): Eukaryota > Viridiplantae > Streptophyta > Magnoliopsida > Rosales > Rosaceae > Rosa > Rosa multiflora. Next base: position 131,934 of record BDJD01003605.1, on the reverse strand, counting down.
TGGAATTGGCGTCTTGTTATTGCTTCTCTTCCTTGGTGAGAATTTCAGAGATGTGGATGAATTGGAAAAATGCCCACAGCCACTTACGGGCCCTTGTTGGTATGCTGTATTCTGTTATGTTGGTATATGCTGGTTTCCACCAATTTTGGCAAAATCATTGAAATTGGGCGCTGCCTCCACCAAGCAGAAACTAATGTCTACACCATTTGGGTAAAGAACAAGGTAATAGACCCACGAGATGCCGCGGGCTCTTTTTTAACTTAAATTGGTATTTTATGGGGCCCACTTAAACTGAATTCTACAAGTGGTGAAAGGAACGCGCCTCACGCGCGGCGAAAAAACAGAGGGAGTACGAGTGGTGCCTCTCCCGGCAGAACGCCGTCGGGCGCTCCTGCCGTAGCGTTCCGGTCCGGGAGAGGATGATCGGTGCAGTTTTATGCCGGAGGCTTGGCCTAGGGAGGGATGGCGGCTGGATCTCGGACAGAGAAGACCGATTGGTTTTCTTTCTTCTTGGTTCGGGGGTCAAGGTGGCTCGGCGTGGTGCGATTTACCGGCTGATTCTGGTGTCACGGCAGAGGATGGTGGCTTGGCGTTGCTTGGCGATGGCAGGGCTGAGGTTAGAGGCTTGGCGAAGGCTGCGGTCTCGATCTCATGGCAGAGGCGGGCCTGGAGGGGATCTGATCTCTCTGGGGTTTCTGCTTCTGTTGGCGTCTAGGTACTGGGGTGGCCCGCTTTGTGGTGCGACGACGTTGTGGTGGTGGGATTCGCTGCGGCGGCGGGGCAGTGCAGAGGGGCGGGACGGCGGAGCGCGCGGGCACTGGACTCGACCTTGGTGGATTGCGGCGTCGGATCCTTGTGGGGAGTGGCTTTTGGGCCGAGCCTTTGGGCTAGGGTTTTTGTTTAGTCTGTTTAGTTTACTGGTTTTGCTGCTAGTCTTTAGTTTGTTAGTTGTTGGATCTGCTCGTCAGATCTCAAATAAGTCCATGCTTTTTAGAGTTATGGTAGTCGTCGTGGTTTCCGGCAATCGGATCGATTTGGGTTGCTGGCTCGTCGTCAGGATCCAGTCCTACCTGGTCTTTGTGCTAGGTTTTCATTATCAGCCTATGTTGAGGAGAAAGGGTGATCATGGGATAGCCCGCCCAATAGTGTTCTATTGGTTAGTACCTATTCTAGTTAGTGCTACTTATTTTGGTCCGATTGGCGCGAGCAACGGCTCAATTCAATTGTGGTTGTTGGATCCATTGACGCATCCTTTTCTCTTTGTCGGAGTGAGGATATGTGATGTTAGTCTGAGTGTTAGTCATTTGGTGTATACCCTGATGGGTGCTGTGTTTTGCAGTAGTCTTTAATGAATGAAGTTATTTTCCGATCAAAAAAAAAAAATTTTATAAGCAATAAGTTAAAATACGTTAACTAAAGATGTCATGAATTTATATACAAAAGCTGGTGTTCTAACCGGACGTTGACACATTTAAAACATGTAAATTCTTTATTAAAAAAAAAAAGTAAATTCTAAGCAGACTACACAGACAGAATCACAGAATACAATGTCTGACTCTCAGAGGCAACAGGTTCTTCATTTGCTTCCCTGATATCATTCATGTTATCCCAAAGCTCAAATGAAGCTTATGTCACGCCCCGGATTTTGAATAATAAATTCAAATCCGAAACATGAATAAACAACTACAACACACGCCACTCAAATTTCAAATCTCGAAAAACCTCAATTTAATTAATACAACTCACTTGTACAAAGTAAATTTGTAAAGCTCCAATTGAGCATCACTCACCTCACAATTTACAAAGCTGTAAAACTAAAACAAATACTCTAACCCGCACAATCTCCGCCATGATCCTCCTGACCTGCAGGATTACCCGCTACACAATTTGAATAGTGTACCGGGATTGCAACAACACCAAACCCGGTAAGCTTGACAGCTCGTATGAGTAAACAAGAAGGAACTGTTGATTTATTAATTTACAATTCTTACAATTCAAGTAAAAATTCAACACTATTACGTCTGCAAAGAGACATCAAACCACTCATGGAAAACCACAAGGAATACATTTTCACAATCCTCAAATCACAATACACCACACTGGTCCTACAGACGCCCAACCCCCGTAACACCACTTTGGTCCATACTTCGGTTAATAATAAACCGTCGAACTTCGGACACCCCCGTCCTCAGAAAAAAATACTTCGGTTAATAATAAACCGTCGAACTTCGGACACCCCCGTCCTCAGAACAAAATACTTCGGTTAATAATAAACCGTCGAACTTCGGACACCCCCGTCCTCAGAACAAAATACTTCGGTTAATAATAAACCGTCGAACTTCGGACACCCCCGTCCTCAGAACACAAACACTCCGGTTATCCTTAACCGTCGAACTTCAGACATCTGTCCGCAGAACACAAACACTCATTAATCATGTTCATCACATATAAATATGATACGTCACATCTCAAACCAAAATAAATAAATCATCACCATTTCACACTCTTCAATGTCACACCAATTCGTATATAATCACGTACATATATATATATATATATATATATATATATATACATAATCACCCACTCAGGAGTGACTACTAATACCAACTATAGTTCACACAAGAAAATCGGGAAATTCATTTTGTATAATTAAATCATTTTACTTACCTATGGACCGTAGTTGATCAAGTCCATATGATTTAAAACAAATATTTAATCCATAAATACTTTCACACAATTACCACAGAAAATAAAGTAATTAAAGGTACTCGGTTCGTAATATGAACCACGTGAGGTTTACTCACCTCTAATCCCGCTGCGTCATAGCAGCTCAATCAACTATTCACCATCGTTCGCCAAGTCAATCCATTGATCACCTAGTCCAATGCGATCTTAACTTAGCCAATAACTCAAAATATAAATAAACGACAAGCTAACAGTCGGATCGAATTTATACGACTATCTGACGGTCAGATCGAATTTATACAGCGATCCAACGGTCAGATCTTCGCCTGCGACCTCACAATGTCATCGGAATTGTCATACGTTCAACATACTAAAATTTGGAGTAAAACCGATGGTCTGATCTTCCAAAAAATCAATATTTAAACAAAAGTCCACTCACTAACAAATTCCTCTCCACCTCATTTTCAACCCTTCTTTACTTGTCAAATTCATCAGAACCAATAACTCCATAAATTCAATAATTTGACCAAAACAAAAATAGCAAATATAAGGTCACCGAACCTTGCCCTTACCAATTTTTCATTCCCTGCACAAATAGGTGACTAATCCATAAAGTATAATCCGCCATTCACCATCAATTTAAAACCAAAATCAACTTCAATCAAAGCCATCCCTACAGCCTCCATTTTCTCCATAACTTCACACTTTCCTGATTCTACATAACTCAAATCACATAAAAAAAAAAAAACATGATTAAGGCTTCCAATTCACAACATTCCAAAATTCTAACCAAGGAGGGTACAAAAATTACCAAAACAAGCGGCCTGGAATACGGTGGCCGAGCTTGGTGGTCCACTATTGTAGTTTCCAGTTCTATCTTCTTTGTCTCAAATTGTCTCAAAGTGTCTAACAACCTAACATGTTTACTCTGAAGAGCCTCCAACTGGTTTTGCAGCTCTGTGACCTCTAAAAGCATAATTGATTTGCAGTCTTTGATAGCTGGCTCACCAACTCCCTCCTGTGCCACTCTCAATCGTAACTTCTCTATTAAAACTACAATATTTCCGAAGGCACTAAATCATTGCTTGACAAAACTATGGGGAAAAGATATTTAGCAGCCATCAATACCTCAATCCAAGCAGCTCTGTCCTCTCTTCACTGCACTTCACCGAAAGGCTTGCACGGTCCCCATTCCAGTTTGCCTTCTTCAAATACCTCAACAAGTTCATTCCGATCAACATTACATCTTTCTCTCTGACTGGCTCATCAGAACCCTTGTCCGGTCCATGAACCTTGAGGTATGAAAGCAAGCCGTCTTCCAGCAGAACCCACCTCAACCTCCACTGACGCTGAACGCCGTCGAACCTCTCAGCTCACAGAACGCTTCCTCCACCTCGAGTTGCACCGCGGCGGACGAGGCTCTGTTCCGATTCGGTCTCCACCGACGAGACCTGAGCAGAGTAACTCCGCTTCTAGCTGTAGCTGACACTTCGAACTTGGATTGCCGCGTCGAGCTTCGAGCTGGTAGTGACCGGACTGCTTCGCCGTGGCCGGATCGGCCTGGTCCTGGTCGATCGAAGCCGGAGAAATGCAGTACAGTGGTTTCATATTCTCTCCACCACTTCACCATTCGAATCAACCCAAAACTCATCGATCAATCTAATTCCCATCAAACACCAATCACTCGGCATCCGATTGAAGGAATTGTAGCACCGGATTGGAGTCCAATGCCCAAGCCAAAACGCACCGTTTGTTTCCAAGAGAAGAAAGAGAGAGAGGAAGGAGAGAAGGAGCATGCGGCCGAGTGAGAGGAAAGGAGGAAAATGAGAAGGAATTAGGGTTTTCTTCCTAAAAAAAACTAGTAGACGAGAAATGTCTACTTTGCCCCCTTTCGATAATTTTCGGAAAACTAATTCGAAAGTTCCTCAGAATGTCCTTCCGTGCTGGAACCTAAAATAAAATTTTCCATTGTAACCACCCAAAGCCTCAGCCTTGGGAGCTTCTTTAGGCTCTATTATAGTGGCAGCCACATTCACATCAGAATTCTTGCTTGCCGGGCTCTCAGTAGGAGTCAAACTCAGAGTCGATGAAATTGGCTCAACAGTTTTCACAGCACTTGAGCGTTCATTTACTTCTTGTGGGCAACGCAAATTGAACAGCAGTAACATTATCAGAATCTTTGGCAACTACCAAATCTTGTGCTCCTTCACAGTGAAGTTCTGCAGTAAGCAACCACAATGAGATTCAAAGAAGTTCAATAAAAAGGAAACAAATTAAAGTTAAAAGAACTAGCATAAGGATGTTGGTAACAATAAAAAATAAACTCCAATTTAGCTTACCCTTATCTTCAGCTGACATCTCTCCATTGGATTCACCCATAACATCTGAAATCATAATGATATATGAAGCTGACTTTAGTACAGACACCTCACATTCCATTCCTGACTTCTTCATTGAACCATCTATCTGTTAAAAAGGATTCAAATTGAAGTTAAAAGATTAAGCATGAGGATCTTGGTCATAATATAAAAAAACACTCCAATTTAACTTACCCTTATCCGCAGCTGAGATCTCTTCATTATTCATCCATAACCTCTGAAATCATAATGACGAAGCTGACTTTGGTACAGACACCTCGCATTCCATTCCTGACTTCTGCATTGAACCATCTATCTGTACCTCAATCACATCCATCCCTCTATCTTTCAACAGACTTTCATCCACAACTTGCCCATTTGATTTTAACCTCCGAGAAAACTTTAGAAGCATTAATTCCATTTGAGCTCCCCTCTGATACTGGCATATCAGATCCTGTTCCATACCATAAAAGTCATGTAAGAAAACAATATTTTGGCTCCACATGTCATCTAACACCAACAAAATTTTCATTAATCTCAGAACATAAAGGACATTTGAAAAAGTGGTGCATATGTTAAATCTAAAAAGGGCAAAGGTGCAGAAAACAGGTTTGAATCATACAACTGAAAGGATTTGTTTGACAGGGATGTATATTTTTTCGCGTACCCCATGAATTTATCAATTTGAGGGTTTGTTATAGCATTCTGCCAAGTTATTTCTACGTTAAGTGAAATTATGAGATCATAGTTTCAGGAAAGAAAAAGAAAAAAAAAGTGTCTATGGCAAAAGTAGAACCCATTTGTTCATAAGCTCATAAGTCAAAACAATGAAAACCAGGTTGGTGATTCCTAGCCTAAAAGAAGGGAGAAAGAAGGGTAAAATTGACTATGTGTACGTGATTACCGGTACTTTTTTACTGCCCATATTGAAGAATCATCAGTAAGGAAAAAAAAAAAGGAGATATGAGAGCTATCTAAGGATCGAGAATAGGATAAGCATCAGAAAATGATCAAAACAGAAAGTCTATGCTTACCAACTAAGTTACAATCATCGATGATTCATGCTGGAGGAGATAAACACTCTGAGCAGGGAAAAGGGAACTTCATGATTTGCAGGGCTCTAGGCAAAATGTGTTGTCCTTGATAGATTGATCAATTAGATCTTCTGAAATTAACAAATGGAAGTTAAACCATGATCACAAAATAAATAAATAAATAAACTTACATAATCTCCTTAGGACTCCATAATGTAGCATAGTGATGAAGATCTTGGGTGCAATCAAACCACAAAGGAAACTTCATCTCTCTTCCAATAATTTTTCCATCTCCACTTCCTCTGATTTCAACATTGGTCTGTAGAATATAGGGCTTCCCAAATGTATGTTAGGATCAAATGTGGACTTGACACAAATTACCTTAATGTAATTTGATAATTGAGCTTAATGTTAAACCTACTTTAACATGGATACAAATTCTACATCAAGCCTAGTAGCTTAATGAAACTGTGTATCTATTCATTAAGGTTAGAAATCCAATTCTTAGTCTACAAGAAAGACTACAAGCTGTGTTACATTAAGAGTCTAAGTAGGAGACCTATTCCTTTTGAATTACCTGAATGGAAGGATTCTAAGGGTAAGTATCCTGTATAAAATAGATGGAATTGGTCCCTGTTATCACCACGACTAATTGCATAAGTTCTGTCCATTGAGAAGCTAAGCTTAGTGAATAGCAGAAGGCCATATCCGGTTCAGCTTGAAGTTGCAGTGCTGCAGAGATGGAGACCATGCCTATTGTTGCTGAAGGTAAGCCTTGATCCTTGCATAGTAGATATCAAGCATGTATTTGTATTGTTGTGAGCATGAATATAAGGTTTAACAATGTAGTCCCCAAAAGCTTAACGTCCACTTCATCATGATACCCTCGATGAGCGTCACTGTTTGAAAGCTGCAACAAATTCGATTAGTTCACGATCAACACAATTAATTGATGCAAAATCCACTGTGCTTGATGAAAATTATGAAAGCTTTATTTTCCTTAAGCTAAAAGTAAGCATGTGAAGCAACTTAAGCTCAGTGATCTTACATAGACAGCTGTTATAACTCTTGCAGTATAACCGGGCTGAAGCTTAATGGAGGAACCAAATTAACCAGATCTAAATGGTCAAACCGACTTGAATCTACTTCCTGTTGCAATAGAATGAGCAAGCATGAGCTAATTGAGGAAGCAATAACATGATGAATTTATAGAAGTGGATTAAAAATGAGACCCCCTGTTTTTTTTTCAGATTGTTAACTAAACAGGAGAAAAAAAAAACACTTAAGAGCTGCACAAAGTTTCGGACCACGGAAATGGATTACAGTATTTGAAGACATGAAAAAAATTACCAATTAAACCAAACATCGGAGATTCTAATCGATTAGACGAAGCTGCTAAATTTGACTTTGACAACTACAATACTGTCTATTCTGGAATTTCTAATATGTGAGTTGCTGTTTTGATATTCGGTTAGAGACCAAGCTGTTGTTGTTGGATTAGTTGTGCTTCAGTACAATTAAGATACTAATATGTACTAACACAAAATGCAATGTGTAAATAACTAAAACTAAATGCATACTAATGCAGAATGTAATCACAGATGTGAACGAAATCATATATGGAACTTGATATACTAAGCTTGTTTGATCTTATTTGACGCAGTCGGATTGATAACTAGGTTTACCAGCAATAAACCTAAGCAAAAGATTCTGGAGTCCACCAGAGATAAAAGAGAATAATCTCAATTTTATTGATAAAAGATGATAAGATGCGTTCTGCAGCCGCATAAATAAGAGAAAAATACCCTAGGGCGACTAACATCGAAACCCTAAAGCCCATGGATAAAAACGAAAACAACCCAAAAATAACTAGGAAAACCAAAAACGGATAAAATAGAAAAATGCAGTTTTGAGGCCCTAAACGACCTCGAAAGCCCGAAAAATGCTACAGCTCATGGCAAAGCGATGAGTCTTGTTTCTGGCGCGATTCCCTTTCCGGAAAGGTAAGGTGCGTCCCCATCGGACTCCGGAAGCCCATTTCACGTCTACTAGTCACTTTTGGTTTTCCTCCTTTAGCACGATCCAATTGTTCTTCAAATTGGACTGCCATCTGTTCTGCATCAGTCTCCTCCACCTCCGAAGAACTCGACCCCGAGTTCTCTTCAGGATAAAGAGCCTCATCTTCACGAAACTCATGCAGATCTGCAACATTGAAAGTGTTAGAAATGCCCATAGAATCTGGAAGTGCAACAACATAGGCATTATCATTGATCTTCTTCACCACCTTAAAAGGACCATATTTTCTGGGCTTCAGCTTGTTATAGGTACTAACAGGAAATCTCTCCTTCCTCAGAAATACCATCATGTCATCACCCTCTTGGAACAATTTCACTCTGCGATGTTTGTCCTGCAGCTTTATACTTAGCATTAGTTGTTTCCAGTTTGTTCTTAACTTCGTCCCGAACAGCCTGCACATCTCTAGCCATACCTTCAGCAGCAACACTAGCACCAGGAACCTTAGGAAGCTTCACTAGATCAACCACATGTCGAGGAACAGCAGTATAAACTAAGGAGAATGGTGACTTTCCTGTTGCACTATGCACATCACTGTTATAAGCAAACTCCACCTGTGGCAAGGCATAATCCCACTGTTTGGGTTGATCTCCACAAACACTTCGGACCATGTTACCCAAAGTTCTATTAGTAACCTCTGTCTGTCCATCAGTTTGAGGATGAGCTGTGCTGCTACGGTTCAAAGCGGTTCCAAACATCCTCCACAAGGTAATCCAAAAATGGCTAAGGAACTTTGTGTCTCTATCAGAAGTAATGGACTTGGGTACTCCATGCAAACGAACCACCTCTCTGAAGAACAGTTTGGCTATATTAGAAGCATCAGCAGTCTTCTTACAGGCAATGAAATGTGCCATCTTGGAGAACCTGTCAACTACCACAAATACGGAATCCACACCCCTTTGGGTACGGGGTAATCCCAATACAAAATCCATAGCAAGATCCTGCCAAATATCGTCAGGAACAAGTAAAGGTGTTTTGGGACTGACCCTTAGAAACCTGGCAGGTGTAGCACTTTCTCACGATAGTTCCTGCATCCTTTTTCAAC